>OX104117.1:89953622-90158979 GCA_944474755.1 Limnoperna fortunei
GTCAAGATTGTCTGATGAACCGTTTAGGAATTATTCTCCTTGAACATTTTTTTAATCAATTTTACTTGATTTTAAAAAATCTTCTCCTCTTTAACCAATGAAAGGACTGCTTTGAAACATTGCACACATCATCTTAAGGACGTCCTCTACCACAATTGTGCAAATCATGACACCTGACTACCTACATAGCTACGTTGGCTTAAAATAGAAAAAATGAAAAAAAGGGGGGGGGGGGGGGGGGGGGGGGGTCGACAGAGTTTTCGACTGATAGTTAAAAAGTATAACAGGTACAGCAAATTTGAAGTGAACCACCCTTCTCCCTCTAAGCATCAAAAGCTCCTCCTTATAGGAGTTATTTCCCTTAAAAGGTCAAAATTAATGATTTTTGCAGAAGTGTTGGGCAATTCCTTATAGCAAAGAAAAGCTGGATAAAAAAGGGTTGAAAACCATGATTTTACATCAAGGATGTCAAGTTTAAACCTATGCAGATGAACAAATAGGTGAAAACTGTTACTTGTCAACCAAAATTGATAGAGGAGTAGACTATATCGGGGTCATATTAAACACCACTTTTTAGCTCACCTGACCCGAAGGGTCATGTGACCTATTGCCATCACTTGGCGTCCGTCGTCGTCGTCGTCGTTAACTTTTCTTACAAAATCTTCTCCTCCAAAACCACTGAAGGGATTGCTTTGAAACTTTGCACACATCATCAATAAAATGTCCTCTACCAAGTTTGCACAAATCATGGCCTCAGACCAACCAACATGGCCGCCATGGCTAAAAATAATCAAGGGGGTCAAAATACAGTTTTTTGCTTATAGTTCAAAAAGTATAACAGATACAGGAAAACCGAAGAGACTTTCCTTCTTCAGCATCTAAAGCTCTACAAAACACTCCATTGGGTCAAAGTTGTATGATGACTCCTTGTAGGAGTTATTGCCCTTTAATTGTCAAAATTGATCATTTTTGCCATTTTTGCCTCAAAATCTTGAAAATTATTAGAACTAGAGAAAAAGTTAGCATTGCTTAATTGTTCTGCTCTATGAGGGCTACAAAAATGACTTAAGGGTCAAGATTGTCCGATTAACCATTTAAGAGTTATTCCCCTTGAACCGTTTTTTTAATCGGTTTTAATTGATTTTTTAAAATCTTTTTGAAACAACTGAAAGTACTGCTTTGAAGCTTTGTACACATCATCCGTCAAATGTCCTCAACCAAGTTTGCACCAACCATGGCTGCAGATTAACCAACATGGCCACCATGGCTAAAAATAGGACGGAGGGGGGGGTGTAAAATTCAGTTTTTGACTTATATTTAAAAAAGTGTAACAGATACAGGAAAACAGAAGAGACATGCCTTCATCTGCATCAAAAGCTCTACGAAACACTCCATTGGGTTGAAGTTGTATGATGACTCCTTGTAGGAGTTATTGCCCTTTAATTGTCGAAATTGATTATTTTTGACACTTTTGCCTCAAAATCTTGAAAATTATTATAACTAGAGAAAAAGTAGCATTGCTTAATTGTTCTGCTCTATGGGGTCTACAAAAATGACTTTAGGGTCAAGATTGTCTGATGAACCGTTTAGGAATTATTCTCCTTGAACATTTTTTTAATCAATTTTACTTGATTTTAAAAAATCTTCTCCTCTTTAACCAATGAAAGGACTGCTTTGAAACATTGCACACATCATCTTAAGGACGTCCTCTACCACAATTGTGCAAATCATGACACCTGACTACCTACATAGCTACGTTGGCTTAAAATAGAAAAAATGAAAAAAAGGGGGGGGGGGGGGGGGGGGGGGGGTCGACAGAGTTTTCGACTGATAGTTAAAGTATAACAGGTACAGCAAATTTGAAGTGAACCACCCTTCTCCCTCTAAGCATCAAAAGCTCCTCCTTATAGGAGTTATTTCCCTTTAAAGGTCAAAATTAATGATTTTTGCAGAAGTGTTGGGCAATTCCTTATAGCAAAGAAAAGCTGGATAAAAAAGGGTTGTTCCTGGGAGCCTCTAGTTTAATTAAGGCTTTATTGGGTTATGTCCCTTTACAAAATTATAAATTTTCAGTGCAATAGTGAATGTATTCTCTTTCAGATTTAAACTAAAGTTGTGCACAATTACGTATTGACAATACATGTATCTCCATCTAGTTAGAAACCACGTGTCTTTATCATGTATGCTAAGTGTTATTTACGCTAAAATGTTTATGCAGGTGAAACTGAAGATAGCAAATATCAAATTAATTATTTAGCAGGTTAAGCCAATTTTATATTTTAGCTATTCATTGTCAATGTTTCTGTGAAACATGAAAATAAGATTTTACATCAAGAATTGCAAAGAGCTGCACCCTTGAAGTTGTAACAAAACTGGTGAAAATGCATAAAATCAAATTTATTTTTTGACGGATTCAAAATAATACTCCAGTCATAGATTGAAAATATCGCTGTCAAGTTTGATAACTACTCCTATATGTTACGATTTCAAGAGGTATGCCTGGAAACGTTTATGTCTGTAACGTCCAAGGAGAATGTATATTTTTTTAGTTTAGTCTGTCAATCTGATTAGCAGTCTTTATTTAATTAATGGATTGACTTATCTGCCTTGCGCCCTTTTGAGGATGTAAAAATGCATAGAATCACTTCATATACGGTGGTTAATGTAGCCCTTGAAAATTACTATTTTTTAATAGCTGATTTGTAAGATTAATGTTGTAAAAGAAATGCTCACTAACAGTAGATTAAGTGAATGGTATGGCATTTTGAAGAAGTTTGGGACGGAACAGTAATGAACAGGTAGGAACACTATAAGTGAAGTTGATTCACGCCTATTATAGGTGTACAGTAGTAGGGTTATGTTATGGAATTTTTTTCTAATGATTAATCAAGTAATGAAGTCAAATATATGGAACGCCACAGCTGCCTTATGATACACAAACATAAATCATTAAGGCAACAAGCATACTATTTAGCCATTATTCTACACCATTAAGACATTTAGTTATACTATATTGACACTAACCCACATCAATAAGCAACATTTTGAAACTATAAAGACGTTGAAATACACCATAATGATAATCTTTTACACTATTTAACTATTATGCTATAACATAAAGATACTTCATTATATCATGATGATCATTTACTATACCACGAAGACACTTAACTATACTATTACGTCATCTTATTATACCATAAAGACACATTACGATATCATTAAGACATCTTAATATACCACGACGATGCTTGAGTATATCATGAAGACATCTTAGTATACCATGACGGTACTTTATTATATCATGAAGGCATCTTACTGTACCATGACGACTTTTTAATGTATTACAAAGACATCTTACTACATTAAGAAGATCACATGTTGTACTAGAGAGACATTTTAATATATTACTAAGCCATGTATAAGTACCATTATAGCATTTTACTTTTCTATAATGTCACACTTCTCTGTCATAAAGACACGCTCCCATAATAAATTCACATGTCAATATAATAGTGAGCAGTTTCTGTGTACTAACAAACAAACAAATATTACAACAGTATTTTGTAGCGCTACGATGTCGGTTTTTAGTAGTACTGACTAAAGTTCTAAAAATAGCGTTTTAAACGTCTATTCAAGACTCATCAGAGGCGCTCTACCGAAAGATTGAAGATGTCAGACACTATATGAATATGAAGAGCAGACATATGCCGAACTGGAAACAAACTATGACCAAGATCAACCTATGTCTGGGTAGTAAGAACCTTAGGGTTTTGACAATTTTGAAATTTAAACGGAAACATTTATAGCTTTGATATGTTCTTCAACACAACAGTGTTGATGCCGGAATTAACGCCGCCTCCGTCGCCACTGGTAAAGTAACACCTATATCTCACTCCGCTACACACAAGCGAGACAAAAACTAGAATACTGACAAAGCAAGAAAGGGCCTAATCAGCAAACAAATCTTAAGTGTTTTCAAAATATTTAACGGATTTACATAAAATTTAAATAAGCACACCATCAAAATTTTAGAACTGTATTGTCAAAAGTTAATGAGATTAGTGTTCACAAAGTCCAATTCTCAAAATTAAATTTCTATACAAATTTTAAGGATTTCCCCAAATTATAGTTCACCTATTTGCATGAAATTTTAAATATTTACATGACAAGCAGCATAGCAACTGTGCAAAATTTCAGAACTGTATTGTCAATAGTTTTTAAGTTTTACTGTTCACAAGAAATTGTTGATGGATGAACAGACAGACGGACTGACAAAGTTAAAAGTATAGGGTGTCCGTATCTTCAATACAGGGCCCTAATAATTAGCCCTTGCAACTGAATGCACAGTTTATAACCTCCTACTTTAAGGTTGCATTGACGAAATTGATCATAAATGTGCTGAAAAGTCAACAAATGTTTAACAAGTGTGAACACTAAAAATGTGACGTACATGTATTTGCATGCGCCAACAATGAACTCATAAAAGGACCAGGAATCATAGTTGAAGAAGCCTTACTGCAGGGAAAACACGCTGTTGTGAGAAAAACATGTCTTGCCTTCCACAAATTTTGAATGACTAAGTCAGTTAACAGGAATTAGTCATCTGATGAAACCTAAAATTGGTACTTGTGGACCTAAAAATATGTCACATATAAAGTTTCAAATGTCTACAGGGAGGATTTGCTTAGAAAACTGTTACAAAAACTTTTAACAATGAAACACAAAAGTTCAATAAAAGCTACGCCATAACATAATACAATATTCGTATAAAAAGGGGATCTATTAAAGATTTTTCCATGATTTTTCACTAGACTTGAAAAAATTGAAATCAGACAAGAAATAAAAAGGTTGCATTTTACCCCCTTTGGTCATTAGTTTCCTAACAGAAAAAAGGGCTCAGGGAAAAAAATTCTTTCTCTGTTTAGTAACCAGTATGTGTCACAAATTACCTTGCAAAAAATATTAAAAACATGACAAGGAATATATTGACCCAAAGCCAATCCCAGCATCCTTTTATAGTAAGGAAAATCACTATAAAGCTTTATAGCAATCAGTCAGCCATATCAAAAGTAATTGTGGAGGGGGAAAAAACAAGGGGCTCCCAGGAGCCTGAATCGCTCACCTGGTCCATAAGGATCTCTATTATCAGGCATAACACCTAAAACAGATAAGTCAAACAGCTTTTTAAGCCGAACATTTCAGCGCAAGCAACACCTTTTCTTTATATGCAATAGTTTTCATTCTAAAAGCCAAAACAGGATTTTCAACCTTTAAAAGGGCATAACCTCTAAAAGAGTCATCTGAGAACTTTGAACTAATGGAGACTTTTGTAGAGCTTAATGAGCTGAACATTAAAGAAGGCAACAGCTTTTCTCTATCTGCAATAGTTTTCATTCTATAAGGCAAAAGCATGAAAATATGATTTTTTACATTAAAAGGGACAACCCCTTAGATTTTACCATATGTTCTATTTTTAGTAACAGCAGCCATGTTTTTTGAGGAATCAAAAAGTGAAACATATGTTGTGTAGTATACTCTAAGGATCAATCCTATCAAGTTTCATTAAATTCTGTTCAGTAGTTTTAGAGGAGAAGATTTTTTAATAAAAAGCTACGCCGAGCGCAGCATGATACGAACGCAACCTGTTGAACCCTGTATGTTGGAGGCCCAATATGGATTGTCAAATGCTGTGGACACATGCAGCCCATGGTGGACTCACAAAGCTTTTTGACATATGCATTCTGTGGTGGACTTTCAATGCATATTTGATTTTTTTATATATATTTATACCAACATTTAAGGAAACTCTTATAATTGGCGTTTTTGGCCCCTTTGACCCATAATATCACAAAAACAGTAAGAGATATTGCAAATCTGATTGAAAAATGCTGGCAAGAATTTTATAAAGAATTCCAATGAAAAAACAGATTTAGAAAATCAGACGACAAATAAAAAAGTTGATTTTTTTAGGCGTGGCCGGATTTTGACCCCCTGTAGCATAGTAACAGTGTAAGATACATAAAAACCATTGACCCATTTAGTTGACAGAATTGATTAAGGAATACAATGAAAAAATAAGATCAAAATCAGATGAAAAATAAACGTTCTACAAGTTTTGTTTAAACATCATTTTACCCGTTTTGGCCCCTTTTTCTCTGAAACGGTAGGGGCTACAATCCCCAAAAGCAAGAGGAAGATTCCTTTAGTGTTTAATAATATTATATTAAAACTACATAACAACTGGCCGGCCCACGACAACTAAAGTTCTTGCATAAAACCATTTGTCCAGACAAACTCTTATAATTGGCGTTTTTGGCCCCTTTGACCCCTTTGTCCCCAAATTTCTTGAAAACGGTAATAGATATTGCAAATCTGATTGAAGACTCCCCTTAGCAATGTACCGGTGCATGATACATAAAAACAGTTGTCACATTTAGTTGACAGAGTTTACCGAGGAATACAATAAAAAGAATGATAAATAAACATTCTACAGAAGTTTTGTCAATACACCCATTTTATCCCTTCTTTCTAAAAGGGTATGGGCCAGAAACCCCAAATCAATACCAACCTTCCTTTAGTGGATAGAAACATCAAAATGATATATAGCTTTTAATTTTATGGATTTTTTTTATTTGGGTTATAACCATTTATTTTAAATGTGTTAAATGTCATGATATACTCAAGGATCGTCATGGTATATTAAGATTTCTTAATGATATAGTAAAGTGTCTTTATGGTATAGTAAGATGACGTCATAGTACAGTACCGTCATGGTATACTAAGATGTCTTCATGATATACTCAAGCATCGTCATGGTATATTAAGATGTCTTAATGATATAGTAAAATGTCTTTATGGTATAATAAAATGACGTCATAGTATAGTACTTACCGTCATGGTATACTAAGATGTCTTCATGATATACTCAGCATCGTCATGGTATATTAAGATGTCTTTAAAATGATATAGTAAAGTGTCTTTATGGTATAATAAGATGACGTCATAGTATAGTTAAGTGTCTTCGTGGTATAGTAAATGATCATCATGATATAATGAAGTATCTTTATGTTATAGCATAATAGTTAAATAGTGTTAAGATTATCATTATGGTGTATTTCAACGTCTTTATAGTTTAAAAATGTTGCTTATTGATGTGGGTTAGTGTCAATATAGTATAACTAAATGTCTTAATGGTGTAGAATAATGGCTAAATATTATGCTTGTTGCCTTAATGATATATGTTTGTGTATCATAAGGCAGCTGTGGCGTTCCATACAAATAAACGTTATGTCTAAGTAGTAAGATCGTATTTCATACTATGTAATGGCTTTAGCACCATACTGAGATCAATTTATTTCTTGAGCCATATTTACAGATTTAATATACCTCTGTCAATTTTATACCCATCAAATGGTGTGGGTTTTTTTTTAAATGTTTTTCCTGATTTCTTGGTCTAAATAAATGTAAATCTTTATGCATTATGTTAATCTGGTGAGCTTGTGCATTTGGACAATCAGTATTCTAGTTTACTAATGTATAACCCGTGATATGAGAGTGTTGTAACTTCAGCTACTATTTATAAGTCTACCCAAATCGTTTATAAGGATTGTGCCCATCGGTAAGGTTGTTAGCCTAATTAAATTAAAATATATTTAGCGTCTAGGTGTGTACGTTGTTTTTAATTACGGGAAAGCCTTGACGTGTCCATATGATAAAATGCATCACTATCCCATTTCTTAGCACTTTCTAAAACATTAGAAGCATATCGAGCATGAATAACATTCCGAAGATAACTCCAGTTGCTTTGAAATTCTTCGCGTGCCATCAACTGCGCTGTACAATACTTCTTGGGATCTAACTGAGCTTCATATAAAAGTTTCAAAACTTATCTGTCAATACAAGTACATATTATAATAGGTATATGTGATGTTGTGATAGCCTCCTCAAGTCTCGCACTTGATTTTGCAACAATCATTGCTTGTTGGGTTTTTTTTGTGGTGGTAGGTTTAGGTCGCCATCTAAAGTTCATTAAAACATGAACCATGTTATATCCCGCCACACAAAGTGGCAGGGTATTATGTCATGGCGATTGACGGACGGACACTCATATCCATACGGAGAGTATGGATATGATTGTCCGTCCGTCAATCCGTCTGTCCGCGCCTTTGTGGTTTCTAGATGATAACTTGAAAACGCGTCAATACATTTTGTTTTAACTTTGCACAGCTGTTAAGTACTATAAAATGAATATCAGGTTAAATTTTCAGCACAATCCCATTTGTAATTTTTGAGTTGTGTCAATTTGAAATAATTTTTATAGGTCCAGGGTCAAGGTAAAATTGTCTTCAGAGATGGTCTGTTATCATGCTCAGCTATTCTTGTAGGCTGATTTGTAATTCAATAAAATGTGTTTATTAATATTAAAAACAAAGCAACGTGGCGGGGTATCGTTTAATGTCCCATTAAATGCCCTATTTTTTATTTAAAGATTCAAACATAATGTAATTTCTTAGAAGTTAAATATTGCCAACTGTTTATTTATCTATGAATAACACAAATTTCTTACCTATTGTACTCTAAAATGTTTCAAACACGATTATATGAGAAATAAATCAACAAATTACTTTATTTAATCATAAACATATAATTAGCAGCCATAACATTTTAAGAACATTTATTCAAGTTTAATATAATATTTAAACAATTTATAGAAATCATACAAAAGTTTTTTAAGTGCCACCTATTACATTTTCAGAGGTAAATGGAATGATGGAATGCTACCATCGAATGGGGTAATTTTAAAATTCTTATTCTTTGAATCTGCCTGATATGGGACTTGTATTGGATCATGGTTAAAACCTCTTCGAAAGGCTGATGACCTTTAAACATTATATTTTTATTTTTTTTAACAAAACAAAACTCCAGCTCCAATATGAGCCAGAAATATGCTTCTTGATTACAGTTAAACATAAAAGAAACAAATGAAATAATCTGCAACAGTTCTCAAGTAAACTTTTTATATGAATGAATGATTTATTATATACATGTATTTGCAAGCTGATTTCAAAATGTAACAAAAGTTACATAAATACACATAAATAATCAGCAAACATTTAGAGGCTTATGGAGAGGACTGTTATTACAATTATTACAAACACAAGACGAAAGATAGTGTAACTGTTCGCGTATAAAGGAAGTAATCCAATCGTAAATGTCTTGAGAGGAAAAAGTTTTGTACATTCAGCAGTTTTAATAATAAATTTAGCGACACACCGTCAGTGTTTAAAAGATGAAAAAGAATATCCACGCCGTTCAACATATCAATGTTATATCTATTTTTGAAATCTGCAAATAGTTCTATTCTCTGCTGTGTATACATATTACAGGTACAATATGCTTCTCGTCCTCAACCTAGCCCTTTTGCAGACTACACAACGTACTGCTGCAATGCTTCTATAACATTTTCCTTTAATTTTATAAAGGAAACTTTCCACAACGGATTATTCCTAGCATATCTCTCGTCATGGGAAATGATCCATCAACATATGAATTAAGTACCTTGTACGTTCGTAGTTTTGGCATGGTGTTGATGCTATCAGTCCATATATCAAAATGGTATTTTTCTTCAGTGCAGAGATCATGTAGGACATCACATAAAACACATTTCCTACCGTCAGTTAGTTCTCCATTAATAATAGCGGATGATCGTGATCTTAAGATGTATCGATTTGTCATAAAACGACAACGAAACACTTATAATGTTAATAAGTTTCACGATTTCACTAAACATGTTTCGAGTAAATGTGAAGGGCACATGACTAGTATGTATTCTAGTATATACAAACGAATTCTCAAAGTTTAATGATTTTTGAAAACAATTTGAACAAGTGAATTACACAATACACATATAAAGGTAACCTTGTTATGTAATTAACATTCAAAAAATTCTAAATTCTAATTGCATGAAACCGACCAAAATATAAACTGTCTTTCACTGTAGTATACAAATCAACAACGACAGCTACAATTTTCAGGTGAAAATTTCCGTGAAACTATAGTTGTACATTAAGGCAGTTTGGTCTATTCACCATCCTCGTGCTCTGTAAGATTTGTTCCATTTGTTCCATCTTTAATATTGCGGAAAGTAAGGTGCACTTTCAGGGAAAAAAACCTCTGTGGTTCCATCATCGTAATGGACGGTGTTTTTTACAACCTGTTTCAAAGAAACGTCTAACAAATTATGCAAATTCCTAACCCAATCTGAGAAGCATTTGATGCGTTTTCTTTGCATGTATATTTATTGGGTGAATATCTAAAATTATTGAAATATTTTGCAATTTCCCCGTGTAATACTGAATACGTACAGATTAATTTAAAGACAAGCTTTCTAACAGCCGCCTACATATTAAAGGTTTATATTTAAGAAGCAATACTTTATGCTTAAATTCAGCTAATGTGTTGCATTACTTCATAATTTAAAATTGTTTACGTTGTTTTATCTAACATCGGCCTACGCGTACCGTGAATGGTTCTATTTCCGATTAATATATGGATAAGTATTAATGGCCACGTTACCTCAACTTTATATTTTGGTACAGTGTGCTTTATTATATCATTTGTACCATTTTCCATCTTTTCCCTGTAGTTGTTTCTTAACTTCGTGAATTTATATTGGGTTGTTTGTACTGTGTTTACGTATTTAAGTGCTTTGTTTGAAAGGGTCATTTCTGCTAGTTCTATATTATAATGGTGTAGTTTTTGAGTTTTCTGTTAGTGAGATATGTTTCTGCATATCTGTTTTCTTTGAGTTAGAGTCCGTATTTTGAACTGGTTTAAGCCAGCTACATGTACATGGCCTTTCATGCGACTAGTCTAAACTCACTATATATGACACTGTATTTGTACTTTTCTATTTATTTAATTTCGAGGTTAGTGTTTCGATTATCTCCTATTTCGATACATTTGTACCTGTTATTACCTATTATTTCTTGTATTATCCATTTACATTATTTTACTTACGCGTTTTCTTGGAGTGAAAAGAAGAGATTTGGTCAAAGTTGAAGTATAGCAAGGAACCTGAAAAACGTTGACCAACGATTTAGAAGTCATATCTGTTACTTTTGACAGTAAATCCGTCAATTTTGTTGTAAAACCGTCTCTGTATAAAAGTTCAGATAAAATTTTGATGTAAATTGAACCATCTCTGCAGTTTCTATACGCAACATGATCTGAAGAAAAGTACATTATTGTCATTTAACATCAAAATATTGTGTACGATAATAAATTTAACATACACTCTTCTACATTCCTTTATATCATAACATAATATTTTTTCAAACCGCTTAATATAAAATTTTCTATCTAGAAACTTATATTGATATCATATCTACATTGAACTGGAAAATTGGATAAAATTAAAGGAGTTATTAATTGTAAAACTCATAAAAATTTAACTTCAAGTACCTTGTATTAACAGAAACTGCCCTTTCGAGTCCGAAGTAATGTATGTGAATTAGCAACATATCCGTTTCAGGTATTTTAAACCGAAAGTAAAATTGGACCGATGTTCTCTATTTTATGTAAATAAAATGTCGTCGGAGATACTAAGGTTATTATTTTAACTACGCCAGACAAGCATTTCGTCTAGTCAAGATTCTTTAGTGGTGCACAATAAGAAAAATATTAAAAATCCAAATGACTATGATGTAATAGAGCTGTTATTACCAAATTTCCAAAATCTTTATACCGAAATGATCATTGAGACATCTCATGTTTTTCTGAAAAAAACGTTTCTACAAAACCAGAACTGGTTTCACAGGCCAGTTTTTCATGGTCAGACCTAAATATGATGAATGGCAAAAAGACATGACGTGCCAAGGTTAGAATGCTTTGATTAAAAATTAAAACATTTAAACCCAAAGAAGTGAAAAAAGGTTAGTCTTTTCCCATAGTTATTTTTCAATGTTTTAATGAGCAGTTTACCTTCCACTGTGGCATATGATACCAACACATCGATGTGAGACGATAGTTTCTTCATTTCCATATTGTTTATGTCTCCTATTGCGTCCGTCATAATTCCTTGATCTGTGTTTGTGCCTCGACATGCCTACAATTTCATTTATTTTAAAATTAAAATGTTAGTGAACTATTAATCTAATTAAAATTTCAATGAACTAAAAAATAGCAAAATAAAACATTATACTCAATTATTAATTCTGGTCAGCCTTATACTTGCCTGAACAAAGAAAAGCTTTGGCTTTCCAAGAAGAGATCTACATTTCTTTATAGGGTCCATTATTTCATGTAAGGAAACTTCCTCATCCAATGTGGATCGTATGTGTCCATCTCTCCCGTGACTAAGTATAACACAGACAAAGCAATCATCGTTGCTATGATCATGCAAACTATCTGTGAAAAGAGAAATTTGTTTTATTATTAATAACAGCTTGTTGATACATTTAAATATCCATTTTGGTCGCTATGAACAAGTCTATGATATATCCAGCTTGTTCGTAGGTATATGTAGCTTTTTCAAGAACGGTGGGTTGAGGATTTGAAGTCAGACATGATAATCGACACCTGTTTAATTGTAAGAAAATTACATAAAGCTCCATTATAATATCTTATGCATCGTAAAAATATATATTTCAGCCAAACTTATAACGGACAAAGAAAGTGTCACCAAAGCGATTAAAGGATCAATTTTATTTGTGAATGAGAATATTTTAAAAAAACTGGAAATAAATATCAATAAACAGGCAAAAGAGTTGTTAAAGTCATTGCTTTAAAAAATTCAACTACGAGACGAAATGGTAGATTGAAAGATTAATTTTTATTTTCTTAAAAATGTGTAGGATTTTCCTCCAAAAGCAATTTGTAATGAACTAGGGCTACTGATTAACGGCGAGGACTGTTGTTAGGGATTTGTACTTACAAACATGCATTGCGTTAAGTATGTCATTTTTTGCTGGATTAGTTTTTACTTCTACTGTGAATCCTATATGACGAAAGCTTCTGTGTAATCTCTTTTCATCAACATGTGTTCCAGCTCTAACATTAGTGCCAACACATTCAACATTAAATATCAAACAATATCCACGCCTTTGATGTTTCATATCGTAAAATAATTCGCCTTCCTGATACAGATAATCGAAATTCCTGGAAACAAATCAGAACAACATGAGCAACACATTTAAAAAAATGCAAGCAAGAGATACCATAAATAAATGTGGGAAGAAGAACAAGTGGTAACAAAAAACTCTACTATCAAAATATTATCTAAAGCAATATAATCCATAATGCACAATAAATGTACTTCCATGTTTATTAATTTCAACTTAGTCGAACTTTAAATTAAAATGACAATGCATTATTCAGAAGATTTTACTAAACACAAAGACAGAATAAGACATTTATAGTTTATAATACATGTACAACAGCACGACAGCATTATAATTTTTTATTTCTTGAGGTGGCCTTTAAAATGCCTTATATTAAAGAAGCAAACATCAATTTAAAACTTGTGTTATCTTACTGAGGTCGAACATTAGCTTTCCACTTACAAATGTGTGACATAAAGACATTACACTGTACACCCATCAAAATCGTTTTAAGATTTGACGATGATTCGGATTTTTACGCACTTATTGGTTAGTATGTAAATGGCATATGCAAGCTCCTAATTTAGGTAACGTAGCGTTGACAAAGGAAAAAATGTGTATATTCTCTTGGCAATTAATTCTGTATTATCAACACGCATTTAGTTTAAAAAAAATCGATTGTTAACTAGAATACATATTACCATGGCTGCACTTCGCCTGCAAGAGATAATAAATTACTTTTAAATATGCAACAGAAAGTAAAGACGCATTCATACGAGATGTACATTCGAAAAACAAATAATTGCCAGAAAATAATGTGTAATTGTCCGTTATTTAAATGTAAACTCTTGTTGTTTGTATAATTTTGAACAGAAAGGTTCAGAAAATGTGCTCTTTCAATGTGAGATGAAAAGTTGTCATTTGATTGTAGATATGAAGGGAATTTAGCCACTACTTTATTTTCTTGTTAAAAACATTTCGCAGTATACACATGTATATATAACCAAAAGTTATCGTACAACATTAAAAGACTATTAATTATGACGTAAATGAAAGAGGAGGAGTGTTTTGATATTAGGTAGGGTTCTGCTTCTAGCATAAGGGCTGATTTTGGAAAAGAGATAATATACAATATACAATAAAATCCATTAAAACTTAAGTCATTGCTAATAGGAAAACTTAATAAGATTGAATAACATATTTAATGTAATTTAAATACACATATAAAAACATAAACTATTACCCATTTCTAAATCAGCGTCTGGTACAACCCTACCATAGAGGGAATCAGACTTGCTTCTGCGAAATGAATATAATTAAATGGTGTATTATTTATAAGTTTAAGATTACTATGATTGAATTAAATATAAATATAAAATAATACAGTTATGTTTAATTGCTTTATGGTTAAGCTTCTTTACGCCGTTGTAGCAAAACTCATTGCAAACATCTATATGAACTGTTGATTTTTCTACAATACATACATTTAAATAGCTCACTGTATACAATATTTAACACTAATTTTTCTATGAAACCATGTTCTTTGTCATTTTCTTTTATTTCAATCTCGAATGATATTTGATGAGTTTTTTTGTGATTTTAATGTTTACTATATATACTGATCTACATGACAATCAGAATTATTTTTATTTATAATTTTTATCTTTGAGAGAGAGAGAGAGAGAGAGAGAGAGAGAGAGAGATATGGAGAAGAATATACAGCAAATGAAGGCTCTTTTTCTAGCAAACAAGTCTCATAGTCGTTAGCTTCCAATTATTTTGGCATAAATAATATTTAACTAGTTAAAGTTTTTTACGTTATTTATCAAGTCTTGACCAGTAAAATTGTAAGATGTATAATGGAAAGAAAATACGTGTTTCCTTACTGGTAATTAAAATCGGGCCATAAAGCAATCGTATTCATTTGATAAATAGCTTAAATTATATTTCGCTACTGTATACTTATTTTGCGAATTAAAATCTATTTGGTAGTAAAAGCAAGTACTTTCCATCTTACGAAATATGTGTTTGTTTGTTTGATTGATGTTTAACGCCATAGTCAGCAAGTTTTCAGCTATATCATGGCGTCCAGTTTTTATTGGAGGAGCACGCCGGAGTACCCGGAGAACCCCCCCACCGGTGGTAGAAAAAACTGGCAATCCTTGTCACTTAAGATTGGAGTCGAGTACACCCTGCCCGCAGTGAGAGTCGGACCCACAATCTCAGTGTGGACAGACCACGTTATCAATCGTAGACGAACTATATTAACTACTCGACCACCTAGAAATATCTGTAAATTCCTAAAAGCATAGTAACTGAGGTTTGATTTAAAAAAACATTCTTTATGTAGTTTCTTATTTACACGTGTCTATTTTAGACACGCGTGCAGATATAATGTTAATACAGTGAAAGCGTTATTTTATATTAGCACTTTAAAAAACAGACAATGTTAGTTAACACATTATTGATAATATACATGTATGTGTACGCACCTATTAGAAGAATTATAGACTTCTGGAAAAAATCAATTGTATGGCATATACAGAAATCCTCATATGGTTTTAAAAGTAAATATGGTTTCTTTTTTGTGCCATTTCTGGGTTTCATTTAATTGACTGCGAAATAAGGAATCAACGAAAAAAAAAATGATGCCGCAAAATAACCAAAATCAAATTATTTCGTTTTTCATGATTTTGCTTTTCGATCCCATCATTCAAGGCATGCTAATCCTATATTGCCCAATTGATTAAAGGATCTCCTCGTACGATTGGTAGGCCATTACTTTTATTGTGCATGAGTGGTTTTATGCCAATATTTTTTAAAAGTTGAGCAATTAAGTTTGCCTTTATCAGTTTATAAAGCCGAATTATTAAGTCTGTTATCGTTTCTTAATAATTCACATCTCTACGCTTTATACCAGCGATTGTGAAGGGGTTGTTAAATCGTGTTCAACTAATTATAGTCTCTCTAAGTTTGTAATTTGGATTTAAATACGCATGCCACTGGAAAGCGACATGACAGTAAAAATATGAAATTATGACAAATTAAACATGAAACAAATAGAAAACAATTTAAACATGTATATCCGAAAAAACGAAACAGCGTCACGTAAAACAACGGGTAAAGGACACTTGCTTTTCATCATTACGTTCCTTCGGGTTTAAAGTCTCGTTGTTTTGTATTGCATGTTTCGTTATTTGAGAAAAACTCATTATTTTGTTGTTCCGTGATATCGCGGACAAGTTTCGTATATTAATTTTGTCGATATTTCTCGAAAAATAGGTTATTCGTTATTTAATATCTTCGCTGCAAAATAACGACATAGCAGAAACATACCAAAATACCATATACATTTAACGTAATGATATATGCAGCACTGTCACAATTATAATAACTAACTCAAAAGTGACCTTAACAAAAACAAAAAGTAACTTGCCAACACATCAACTGACCACAGACAACAAGTCTCACTGCAAAAACATAGTTGCAACCGGTGGCACCAACAGGATGGTCATTTTAGTGTTTACAATTCTTATGACATGTTAAATGTCGTCATTTACTGTGTTTAATATAATCAGATATAAATACATTGTGTCTGTACATGTATCTGTTTCGTTGGAAAAAGCTTTATAACAAAATACAACAACAATTGTGTATTATTAACGTTATAATGTTTGAATTACAGAGGAAAATAAATGCTATTTAACATAATGTTATCAAACATTTAAAAACAATTAACGAAGTTAATATCTGAATGCAACATGTTAACTTTTAAAATTACATTTCATTTTGCACTTTAAATATCACAAGAAACGTGACTTTTTTATTTACCAGATCTTTGCGAATAGTGTCCTGAATCGTTATATGTCTGCATGCCTTCAGTTACTGAATAAAATTGTGGCTGTAGGTGTCTTTTCAAGCTATTTGATGTGCTACTTTTTCCGAATGATTTTGCGGTGACATTACTATTGGATCTGCCAAGTTCTGTAAAACAGCAAGTATTGTAACTACTTAAAATCTACCTAAAATCAGGCTTTCAGCAACCAAAATATACCGTATCAATTATTCAGACTGCATTTCGCCTTAATTAAGACTGGAACCTTACTGGGATGGTTCTCATTGCTCGACTCACAGAGTTCTCAGCGCGACAGAGGACTATAGTGGTTCGAATAGTATCAAGATCACAGAACATAAAAGACCTTTTTTAGTTTTCTGAAAATATAGGCTCATCACATCTGTAACTAAAGGCTAAACTCTTCGTCCATATCCTTAAGTCTATAATTTTCATGTGGCAGTTTTGTTCCCGCTGGTACATCCCTTCTCTCACTTAATTTTAATTTTTAGTTTAAATGTTTAAAGTAGTGAATATAGATAAAAATTTCTCGGTCAACTGGTAGCAAGTCAATAAATAAATAAATTAATAAATACATAAAAAGAGCATTATTACAGTTGGAAAGTTGATCAAAATGTTCAAAACGCAACAACCGTAATTAATACAAACCTAAGTCACCAACCTGAAAAATACCTTAAATTTGCAATAATTAAAAATACGTAGCACATATATCTGCATACTGTCTAGGTATTTAGTGATAAAAATAGACAAAACCTTGACAGGCATAATTGAATCGAAAGTTTCGGAAAAGCCTTATGTGCCACAACAAAAGACCGACTTCAGGTTTTAACCTTTAATTATCTTCATTTTTTGAATAGAAAATAGTCTTAAGGTCAAATTTCAGTCAAACCGTAAGAATCCCTTTTCTAGTCACATGAAAACAATTAATTCAAAAGAGATGCTTCAAAAATGTACTCAGCCAGAGTTATTTTTGATACAGGATATGGTGAAAAAGTACTTCTAGTAATGGATTCGGGACAATTGAGCATCCGTTGTTTCAATGATGACAGAAGAAAATTACCTAGCAGCCATACATATTGTATATTTTTTTATTTAAAAACACACTTATTGCCACATAGTACATTTTAATGGGTACCTTATGTTTTTAATTTCATCGCCGGTTTAAACAGGGCACGACAACGTTATTTCTAGATTGGGGAGAACATATAAATTATCTTACAAGTATTATTTGTAACCTTAAACTAATATTGCAAGAAGTAAAAAGATATATATAATAGCTTGATTACGAACAATACAGACACTAATAGGTCCCTGTATATATGTTAACTTCTCTTATGATGAAGCAGTCTTTTCATATTCCCGAACGATTGCATATTTTGCGATATCACATTCTAGACCATGTAATATAAAAAAAAGTGGTATAAAAAATATAATTGTCTGGTTGACCGTTCAATGTGTATTCCTATTAACTTATTCTGACTAATTATTTTTCGGTAAATGTGCTGTTGCAAATTTTTTCACCTCTAACAACTGTTGACGTCATAATGAAATGTGAGGAAAATCTCTTGGTATTGATACTTAATTTTAGACTGTTACAAATGTGTTGACTTCAACTTAGACAATCACCTGGTTATATAGTGGAGCCTTTTGGATTTAGTTCCTAAAATTGACACCGTGTTAATAAGTGTTTGTGTTTTTCTTCAGTTCACTGTTGTGTTATTCCTTCAGACTGTGTGCATTTGTCTAACAAAACGGCAAATGTTATCAGTTACCTATAATATATTGTGTATATTTTACTGCTCTATGTCTATACTACCTTCACGCTTCCGCTTCGCAACACAAGCTTTAGTATAACACAATTCCTGGTAGAGTGGTTCATCAGAGTGTTCATTTACATCCAGTTTTGGCGTTTGACGCCACATGTACACATTGCTTTCTTTAAATAAAAACAATACAGTTTACCTTAGAACCTGGTAGAAAGGCGATGTTCTGTCGAGCATTCTCACCTATTTTTTTTGTGAGTACACATAAACTTTATATTGTCTGACAATGTACAAATATTGATTTTATCATGCAAACCAAAAATACATTTTATGCTAATAAAACATTTAACATGCATTTCTGACTTGAAATTTTCGGTGCTTATTCTAGTGAAAGCTTGACATCATAAATGAATTATGTCGTAACCCGAACAGAATACTAAATATCGTAAGAAGTGAGGGCAAGGGTACCAGGAGTCTTTATTCAGCACTGGCGGACTAAAACAAAAAAAATTTCTAACCATTATTGCATAGCAAATGTAATGATTGCAGGATAAAAATCTACAGAATACAAGCATACAAAAGTGTTTAAATATTGAACTATTACGAAATCATACGCAAACATTGTCTTTTATCATTACTATCTCTCACATCTGTTATTTGAGACATATCTCGATACAGATACTTAAGGCTACCATTGATGACCTTCAAAGTTCATAAAAAGAGACGTCGAACTATCTATACTAGTAGCAATCATAAACATCAAAGTTCATCCGTCTAAACTCAATCATCACTGAAGCATGAAAAATAGATAGAGTAATCTCCCTTTGACCGCCCCATCACTGAGAACATAATATATGGTACTGTTACAGTCAACATGCTGATATGTTAATTTGAATGGATGTCAGTGAATTGTTTAATACAGGAAGGAATGATGACAGTTTGTGGGTTTGTTTGTTTGACGTTGAACTTCACTTTTGGCACTTTTAATCTATTATTGCGTCTAGTTCATTGTGAGGGGTACAAGCCGAAGTGGGTATCCACGATCTTAGGCAGAAACACTTGCAATCCCTTTTAATTAAGGTTAGAATCGTGCACTTCTTGACTGAAGTCAACAATGCAATTTTAGCCGGCTTAATATTGTTAAATGAATATATTCCAAGAAGATTAATATGGTAGCAAAACAAATAAGATAATAAAGTTCTTACTTGATGGTTCCTCCTTTTTGCGGTTTTTGGAAAAGCTCTAGAGAAAAGAAATAAAAACAGACGACAGTAAAACAGGATATAAATGAATTTAAAAAGGTAGTAAAATAAATAGAGCAACAATAAAAAAATAATAATATAAAATAAGAAAAATAAAAATAAAATACTGGATGAAGATGAATGTTATTAGATACGTCCCTAGTTCTTAAAGGTTTCATAAATATGGTTACATCCATATATAGTTATGCCTTAGGTTTTTAAGTCCTAAAGACAAGAACCTCAGTATAAAGCTTATATATCTATAATGAGTTCACGCATTTTTCGGTAAATATTGTAATCTAATTAAAATTAAATCTTTGTCAATCGTACTGCTGGACAATAATAAAACAAGGGAGCAAGTGAAAAAATTAATTTGAGATATTTTATTTTAGACCATATATGACAATGAAAGAAACCAATATATGTCATATACTATTTCACATTTGTCTGAACGGTTTTTTCAATGTGTATATGTATTACTTCTTACCTAAATTGTATTATTTCTACAAAATCAAAGCTGCGTCATTGATCATGCACAACTTTCTTGCGCGACTATAAAAAGTTTTTACAATGTTTGCAGATAGTATTTATCAATCAGAATTACAGAATTAGAGGCTAATTAAAAAAAAGAAGAATGAAAATTAAATCATAATTGTAATTGTTAAGTTACCAAAAGTATTAATAAGTATTCTACAATATTACACGTACCGCAATGTTACTTTAACGGCCTTACGGCACCTGGATTTTATAAAGGTTTTTTTTTTCAGAAAATAGAGTTCCTATTAGATTTCGCTTTTTTAATGCAACAATATACTTCCAACAAAGGTAACATGCAAGGATCATAACAGCACGACGCATTGTAGTCCTTGTGAAATTCTTCATAATATGATAGAAATTTTAACGAAACTATCTTAAAGTACATGAAGAGAAATAATCGCCAGTATATATAAAATATCCTCATACTATTACATATATTTATGTATTTATTTAGTTTTGTTGATCGTAAAGTGTATCAAATTTGCTCAGTCAAATTTGATTTGTAATAACGAATTAATCAATATATTTTAGTTAGTTTGATTTTAATTTGAAATAAAAGTATCCCATACCGTGTGTTTATTTCTGTCAAAAGTAGGAGTTTTTTATAAGGTAACTTGATGGCTTCAGTTACATAAACATTCATTTATTTAAGGCTTAAAATAGACAACTGTTATAGTTGCATATCTTTGTTATTAAATATGTTATCAGCAAGAAAATCCGTTGCTGTTAATTAGGTACATGAAGGTGTGCAAAATATCAATTCACCTTCATCTTTTGTCTCATTCTACAATCAAATATTCATTTTCTGTACATTTAAGAGCAACACTATTCCTTATGTACTATTTACTACGGAACAATGTAAAATTTATGTGTTCACAAAACCAAATATTTGTTGAACCGGATTTAGTTAACTTGACAATAGTCTATTTAAATATCAAGATCATGATGTAAGTACTGATAACACTTTTTCCTTTAAATTATGACCAATATGGTATTGCATAACCTGACATTTCACCAGTCTATAAATATAGTACAGTTTATCAATAGGACATGATGCAACGGGTATAAAATATGACAGTAGTAAGAAAAAAGCATTAAACATTTAAATTGGAATTTTTGTTCTAATTTGCAATCGAGAAAAATATGTCGTTTTGTAAGGTGTTTTAAAATCACTCTAATAAGTTTAAAACTAAAGAAGTTTTCTTTTTTAATGTAAAAAAAAATCGATATGAACAGGGGTGCAAAAGCCGAGTTGCCGTATTTTATTAACCAAAACTTTCCTTGTCTTCATTTTAAGATTTAACATAATTGGTTATTACAGGCATTACATGTAAATTTGAGACAAAGTGAGGAAGGGTTTCAGCAGGAAAAATGTAAGCTTTATCAACAAATTTTCAAAGTTGCATAAAATATGAATATGTGAATCCTCCAACAGTATTGAACCATTGTGTAAAATTTCAGATATGTACTTGATGTAGTTTTTGAGTTATGGTCCAGAAACCACTAGTTCAAGAAATTTTCTAACGTTTTTCTGTCACTGTGACCTTGACCTTGAACAGATTTACCCCAAAATCAATAAGGTTCCTCCTCTTATGGTATGTAACAATATACCAAAGTTTAAATAAAAATTGGTTGAGAACTTTTTGAGTTATGGTCCGGAAATCACTAATTCAAGAAATTTTCTAACGTTTTTCTGTCGCTGTGACCTTGACCTTGCACAGATTTACCCCAAAATCAATAGGGTTCCTCCTCTTAAGGTATGTAACAATATCCAAAAGTTTAAATAAAAATTGGTTGAGAACTTTTTGAGTTATGGTCCGGAAATCACTAATTCAAGAAATTTTCTAACGTTTTTCTGTCGCTGTGACCTTGACCTTGCACAGATTTACCCCAAAATCAATAGGGTTCCTCCTCTTAAGGTATGTAACAATATCCAAAAGTTTCAATAAAATTTGTTGAGAACTTTTTGAGGTTTGGTCCGGAAACCACTAATTCAAGAAATTTTCTAACGTTTTTCTGTCGCTGTGACCTTGACCTTGAATGGATTTACCCCAAAATCAATAGGGTTCCTCCTCTTACGGTATGTGACAATATCCTAAAGATTCATTAAAATCGGTTCACAACTTTCTGAGTTATGGTCCGGAAACCAATTGTTCGCCCGCCCGCCCGACCGCCCGCCATCATCATAACAATAGCCGAGTTCAACGTCTTTGCAACCCGGCTAAAAACAGAAACATTAACTTTTGATCTAAATAAACGCTTATTTTCGTTTCGTGGTTAATGAAATACAAAGTACAGATCCTGTTGGTTTATCCAATGTGTTTTTTCTTTCTTGTCGCTTTTAAAGCATATTTTGTAGTCGAATAGAGGCATGTTTTGTTATCTTCGGTTAATACACATCTTGTAGCATGTGTGCTGAAAATAATTCAGGGAAGCTCAAAACAAGTATGTTTAGGTAAAAAATTACATTGATATCTGCTAAGACTGAAAATTTGTTTGATTAAAAATCAAATAAAATGTAGTCTTGTTTCGTACAACCTCAGATTGTATTCCGAAATCACGCTTAAAATTGTTCTATTTTTCTTTCCTATTGAATGTTCTCTTCCAAAGAGGTACAGGAGAATTTCAATAATTTTCAGGATGAAAGAAAATCAATGCACACACAATGATTTTGTTATTTAAATGAAAAATAAAATATATATATTGTTACTTGTTATGTGTCTCTCAAGATCAAAGCATCTAAAGAATTCCCTATCATATGAAATATATGAAAGTTCTCATTCTCAATAGAAATTATGTTTGATTTTATAAAAATTACGTTCGTTCAAGTAACAAAATTAGTTCATTCAAATTACGAAGTTTGTGTAAATAAAAATAACTATAAATGGGTACTCAAGCATAATTCTTATCGTATGGGTATTAGGGAATATGCCTTGACCTAAATCATACACGGTGAATTGTGCAATTTTCACTCCTTAGCTATTAACGTAATTCGATTATCAGTGGTTAAACAGAACAAAGTTTGTATCGACATAAAACCTTGATTACCACAGACTGATGCAAAATAGATGCTTTACAGAAAATACATGAATTTTGAAATATAATTTGCTGGATATCTGAAAAACCTTACCTTACCCATCTTTTACACATCCCTTTAATAAACGAGTAAGGATATATTGGACTCGGCTGAAATCAATACAGACCAAAAAACCCACGACGCGGTGAGCCGGTTTTTTAAATAGACATGCTACATACAATATTGATTGGTTGTTCGATATATTTAAATAATAGGCATTCCTTTCTGTATTTCTAAAAACAAAAACACCGAAGCTTTGGAAATTTTATTAAGCTAATTTCTCACAATCAATATAAATAAGGTTTATTCAGTATGCACTAGGCATCAATACCTTTTAGATTTTGCATGCATTCAAAACATATTTTCCTTTTCATTTTTTGCTTTACGAGAGTTACATGTAAACCTACATGGGTATCGTTTCTAACAAAAAATTTAGGGTCTCTTGTTATAATTTGCAAAGATCGTTTCTAGTACTAAGTAAATCACACTATAGACATACGTCTTTGGTTCTATTTCTAATTTACATAACTAACAAAAGTTGGTGAACTGCCAATTAACATAGGAATGCTATATTAATGAATACAACTAGGTAAAACCAACACAAATGTCTGCCAAACAAAGACTAAAAGTTGCACAATTTCAGGTTAGTATAACTCACTCACAAAGTTGCGTTTCGATCAGACATATCATCTCTAAGAATATAAGCGGACAAGATTGAACGTGGAAAAGGACAAGATTTAACGTGAAAAAAGAAAGAAGAAGAAGAATAATACGAAGACATCAGAAAAACATGTCTTCAAAACCTTTGCAGGAGTCATGAAAATCGAGTTTAAATGGCAGTAAATATCGCACATCTTAAGCAAATATCCACATACAGTGCAAATGTTATATGATCAAGATCACAATATTATCTACAGTTCACTACATACATTAACATTTTATTATTGCACTTTAAAGATGGTTACAGAGAATATGCTTTTTAAATAGGAATGTCTGATAGTTATCTTTCATGCTAAGTTACAAAAGTTTAACCATATACGTCATTATTTACTGGTAAATAGCGTAAAAATTTCCATGTATATAAATAACCATTTTGATCTAAATATAGAACAACATTTTTCAAAAGGTAATTATAACATTTATCATTCAGGAAGACAATCTTTTGATATATTGATACACTGATAGATGTGCAATAAAACAGATCTAATTAAAATAATAAAAACTATTATACTCATAAATTTTAAATGTAATTTTCTTTTCATTGAGACATAAATAAATAATCATTCAAACATAAACTATTTTTTGTTGTTTTGAGAATATTTCGTTGATAATTGTAATATCAGTAGTATATTAACGTCGTCGTCTCTGAGAGCTCTACATCGTTGGAGACAATATCATTTTTTTAAAATTATGAATGATATTCTGTCAAACGGATATTAGGCAGAAACAACTTTCTAAAAACAACTAACGTTCTAACGCACAGATACTGAAGACATTGCAAAATGAACATTGTAATGCTTTAATTTAAATTATACATTGGTTTAATATTAATTTTGTATATTATCTTAGAAATTATATCTAATATGTTTACATGAAATCAGCTTTAAAGGAACCCCATGAATTGTATATCATCATACATGTTAACTACAGATCTGTTATAAAATCAAGACTTATAGATAAAACGATAGTTTGTTACATAAAGTGCAGTACAGTATGGAACAGTTGTCACCCATGTAAACAATAACATAAATCATTTAAAAATCATGGTGGGTTTTTTGCTCAAAGGATATTGTATTCATTGTAGAAATGTTATGTATGACAGCATGAACTTGTAAAGAAATACGAATTATCTGTCGTTTAATTGGCAGTTCGTCTCGCTGGCTTTTGTTTGTATGTTGTTTTGTTTTTTGTTTGTTGCTGTTTGACCCATGGTTTCGTGTTAGTGTTTTGGACTTGAAATTTGATTGCCACTTTTGCTATTTCTAAGCGTTTTGGTAATTGGCATATGGTTAGATCATGTACCATGTTCGTTCCATTTGACGCATTCACTCTTTTCATTCGATTTAATTATCTTTTTCTCCTATTACAGTCTATTTGGCTGCTAAGTTGAGGAAAGAGAGACTTAATATAGGTTTAACGTCGATCAGTTTTCTATCGGGCTCTAATAAAGGAACTAAGTAGTCCGTTGATCCTTAATTATGTGAATAAATCTTTAACCAGATAGTGAACAACTCAAAAATAGACTCAATTTATGACATAAACAACAAACTAAGAGGATACAACGACAAACAAAAATAAAACAAAGATTAAGTTCAGGCAATAATGACGAGGTTAAATGTCTTTTGGATACTGAACCCTCTCTTAAAAAACATTGTCTTAGCACAAAGGACGTAAGAAATGAAATGTACCAGTAAAATTGAATGGATAGAAAGAAAATTATTTTAAAATAGAGGCTACAATGACAAAATCGCAACATACGAGTCAAGACGAATTAGGTACGTATTACATTTTGCTGTCGAAATAGATTGGACCTCCAGATCGAATGGAAGAGAGCGGAACAACTCATTATTTCAATTAAAATGCTTCAAACAAGTCAGAACAATACAAGTTGTATTTCATCGCTTTAGTCGGTTATGTATTCTGTTTTTGACACTGATTATATTTTTTGGGGGGAAATTTTAATATTGTCCTTTTCTGTGGAATGTTAAAAAATAAAGTACTGATCCGTGTATTGCTTTTAGTAACAAACCTTATCTTTATTAACAATTTGCTTGTCACGAAAAAAATTTTTTATTATCTGAAAAAGTAACTTGTACTTTATGTGGCAATTTTAACGGACCACAAGAAGACAAATCAGCAGTGCAAACGATAAATAAATTTGCCGCATAGACGCTGGGAAAAGTTTGCTTTTACCAAAAAATAATATAACACGTTTTCTGGATTGCTCAGACGGGCCTGAGTCAAACTGCTTAAATGAATAAAGCTTAGTGTCTAATTCGCGTTAATTTAATGACAGAAAAAAATAATACGTTGGACGCTTGTCTTCTGTGTTTCTGCCTCTGAACATTTAATATACAGTTTTTTTTAAATCTTATTTAAATTCAAATTATTGATGCCTAATTACAAATCAACTGTAACGCTGCCTTATTCATTCTGACGTGCTCCTCGACCAATCGTTAATTTAGTGTACGTTTGTCATTATATATCTTTATGTGTATGAAAAAAACTAAGAGTCTCTCTCATTGGATTGATGTCAGAAGAACTTCTATTAAATTACATAACGACATAAAAATCGACTACATTTCAAATATTTCTTTGCTCAAAGGAAACTGTATTACACACACTATATTATAAGCTGGCATTTAACAGTTAACAGTTACCCCTTATATCAAACACCAAAGATAAAGATACTAAAACTCTTCCAATCAAATGCAAGGTAAACACTTTTAGTCAAAGACTTCCAAACTCTACGTAAATTAATACCATTTAAACAGACTTGGGAAAAGGCAATGATTAATCATTTTTGTGGCAATTAGACGGCGAGCGGTTCAGATGTATTTGGTGGCAGAAGAAACTGATGAAATATAACATAAAATAAAAAGCTGTCAATGAGACATGAACTTATGTTAAACGAAAAGGTAGAAAATGTTATTTGCGCGAATTGTCCTGATAAAAATTATTTTTTAAAGTAAATTTACTGCACTTAGATTTCTAAGGTTTTTCTATTTGAAATGTTTAGATGACCTTTGCCGGATTTGGTATAACGTTTCGAATAATAATTATTAAAGCTAAGCAACATCTTATTTTTTTAATTTAAAAAATTGGGGTTTGAACGCCACTGATGAGACTTGATTAGACGAAACGCGCGTCTGCCATAGTAAATTGTATAACCTGGTATTTTATCTTAATTACATTGAATATGAATTTATTACTTTCTTCAATTATTTGCAAAAGTAAATGTTTACAATCATGCGTGATAATTTAGTTAGAAATAATAGATTAACGGATAGAATGAATATAAAGCATGTTTACCTTTAAATTAAATAAGTTTGCAGGAATTCTCACAGTAAGTTTGGTTGTCTGTATATTTTCATCTGGCCAGGTCCGAAAGCATTATTTTGATTGTACATCGTCTTTCCATGTACCATTTTCAAAACGCATATACTTCTCTAGACTTATAATAAATAAGCATTTAGGAAAACTATTTTCTGTTGTAAATAATTTGAAGTTCTATTTCATTTTTTTATCATTATAATAAAGCAGCTGATTTAACCGTATCTTGGAATATAGGAATTTATTTGTCTTTCACTGCACTATTTCATTCTGCTAAGGTGTTGGGGAAACAGTAAATATAATCGCCATACCCCTTTTGTAATGATAATTGTCGTGATTTTCACAAATAAAAATAAACTAACCTTGGTATCTTTGTTTCTGTCTTCTCATTAAACTTAATTTCCTCGACGTGTCATTAAAGGCAAGAAGATAGCAGAAGCTAGGTCCTTTAAAATTACATATATTTGATATTGATTAAGTTGTCGCTGGTTCCTTAAATGTTTTCTGGACAAAAAAGGTAGAGCAGTTGCAGTGTACTGCAAAGACCTAAGGCACAGTTTAACATCATTATGGATGTCGATAGCGATATCCATCAATACGCTGATATAAATTATGCCTGATGCACACGTGACGATTCCGCAACTTTCAATACCATCACTGATTAAGACAATAATGAATAGTTAACAGTTTCAGAAACACTTGTGTATATTTCGTTACTAAATAAGGGTGGGTTCGATTAATAGTATTTCTAGTCGCTTTTAGATCCGTTTCGCTTGGGCTAGTCAGCTATTCCTATCGAAATTTGTACGTCCTTTCAATTGTAAACTATTTACATTTTAAGTTCTTTTCGTTTCCATCAAACTTAGCTGGGACCATACTGGGAGGGTTCCCAGTGCTCAATCCACAGAACAGCTCCTTCCCTTGTTCGCGGATCGGGGAAACCCTCTCGTTGGGGGGTTCACAGGTCATAATACGGAAAGCCTGGCAGCAGATCGTAGTGGGTGACAATGCCACGTCCCATTGCCCGATTGCTCATTGTAGCCGCTAAAAAGGCTAACCTTACCAAATACTCCATACTTTTCCAGTGGCAGTCAAAATTGTGTTTCCTAAATCCCACCCATTTTTCGCGTGCAATAATTATTCTTTAATTTGTTAACTCTGATTTCGTAACATATATTAAACACATGTTAGGTGTGTTCCTAAACGTCTACCTTTCAATGGCTTCAAAATCACCCTCCCCAGAAAATGTTGATTGATCGACTTTGCATTTATTTAATTATTTGAAAATGCTATTATGGTAGAACATTATGCTTGGGGTACCAGTGCGAGCGAATTGGTCAATGGGCCTATTTTGTATCAATTCCATATATAATGGTTATATATAGAAATGTGACCATATTATTGAGTTATTTTATATGACGTACAGACCTAATTGAAAACATGTGGGTCTAGTCCAATAATATGGTTTAGTATATTTCTTTCGTAAATTTTCATAACGCTTACATTTCAGTATAACATTATACTGATCTTATATTGAATTAACTGGACGTTTTAGGTAATATTGTAAATTAAAATCATAACATACAAATCTCATATAAACTAAATTTATGATAGTACAAAAATGTACCATTTCAGAAATAAACATACTTCTTAATATTTCTCTGAGCCCTTCTTCAAAGATTATGACATTTACGGATCGAACTTTGCATACCCAGCCACACGTCCCGAAAACCTTATTCTAAACTCGACGCAATTATGCTAGCGTTTAATCAAACCGAACTGTACAAATTTAATGGAACGCGTGATGCTAATTTATTAAAGTATACATCTTAGACAAAAGATTGTACCTTATAATCGAAAAACTATTTATCTATTTGCAATTTAAGTGTCATTTCAAAGCAGTTTAATATATTTCCAAAACCCTTAACACCATATGCATTGATGCAATGTAGAAAAAAATAATGTAAACAAAACTGAATGAAAATATTATGCAAAATGGGAGAAGTGCCGTAAAAAGATCACTGATAATAGTTACAATCGTAACATTTATGTATTTTATTCTACTGTGAGGTCTCTTTCTCATATTAAATAGTCTCTACACTTACATGTATATTTTCGTAAATACTAAGAACAAATAACAAATCGCGCCTTGTAAGTGTTCTATGTTCATGTCGTCTACCCTCGTAGAATATATACTTACAATAGTTCAGACGAAGCGAACATGGTTGACACTTCAGCCTTATAATATAGCAATAACAAGTTTTGGGTTGCAATTCGTTACATTTCGTGATTGCAGAAATCTTGTTTATGTTTATTTTAGTAACTTATAATTCTATTCATGCTGTAATTTATTTAAATTAAGTGCTTTGATTGGATAAAAACACTTAAATGGCGTCTTCTTAGATAATTTATATATCGATATTTCCTCTGAGCGGACTATTTTCAGTATCCCATGTAAACAAGATGGCGTCCTCCTAGCGTATCTTCAGGTAGAGGGGGACAATGTTTTCTCTGCCCCAATGATTTCCAATTAAATCGATTGAGATTTCAAATAAAATATAATATAAATACAATTTAGTGTTTCATTTTGATTTTTTCCTATCAATATTCTACAGAACGGCGATTCCCTTGGTACTATGTTTTGCATATCCCTACGCTTTCAGGCCTAGGTATATAGGAACCCCGTTGTATCGATCTACCTAATTTTAACATGGCCGAAAGACTACTAATATTAGTGGATATAACAAAGAAGGAAACCGAGATAATTTTGTTTATTTATGTTGTTTATAGTTGACGAAAATAAGTGGATTAATAAATAAATCGATACAATGAATAGATCGGTACCGTGAGGTCCTACTATGCGTTTTGAGGTCTAGATGGGTTTCTGTAACTGTTTTTGCTGTTTTAAAAATCGCAACGATTATTTCACAGAATTATAAGGATTAAACACTGTGTTTTAGGAAATTATCAATGTGTAAACTCCGGCGACTCCCTCACAAACTTGACATGAAGTCCTTCGGACTTTATTTAGTTTGTGAGTGAGTCGCCGGAGTTTACACATTGATAATTTCCTAAAACCCAGTGTTTAATCCTATAATAAAAATGTTAACTATACTCTTAATATCTCATGGTCATTAAACAAAATGGAAAATGCTTTTTCAAATCGTTGGTTGAATCCTATCTCTTGTCGCATTGAATATCATAATTGTCCATAGTTAAAAATCCTAACAAAACGGAAGCTTAAAACAAGTTTAAACAAAGAATAAATCCTATATTACATTAAAGACAAAGGATGTACAAATGCTTTTTGTAAACTCAGAAAAACCAACATCCACTGCAATAGATTTCTACAAGTACAAAAAACAGAACAATGTGTACCAAATGTCCTGGTATAGAAGATGAATCCCATTTTCTATTAACTACATATATAAGAAAAAAGCAAATAGACGACCTATAATACTAGGGTGGTTGTCATAAAATGTTTCGTAGTTAAACTGAAATTTAAGTTTGTATATCTGATGAACAATGATGTCTGAAAGATAAACTGGCAATCTATTTCAATTAAAGATTTGAGTCGAGCACACCTTGCCGCACTGAGACTCGAACACGCAACCTCAATATGAACAGACACGCAATCATGCTAGCGTTTAATCAAACCGAACCACTCTGCCAACGAAGCCCTTAATTAAATTATAAATACAATTTGCTTGTATAAGTCATTTGACGAATATAAACCATATTACAACAATTTTACAATTCGCAATTAAAAGTCGTAGGTTTTCGCTTTCCCCAACTTATAGTGGCGACCGTTTACTTTTGTGGAATAAGGGCTTAAAATATTCTCTGACTCGTACAACTTTTATTCTGGAAATACAGTCAAATTTGATAATAATAAAATCCATATATTTTTATCTATGTTATGTTAAGTATTTCTTTGCGTTAATTATTCTTTCTTCTTGGAAACAAAGTATAATTGCAGGCAGGGTGTGCTAAATTCCAATCTTAATTCCACAGCAAGTCGAGGATTTTTAAAAAGTTTCTGAAAGTGGCGTTAAACAATCAAGACACGTCTGCAGATATTAAGCTGAAATATATTTTTAAGACTTTTACGTGCTTCTTACGCGTTCAATCACTATCGAATAAGTAGGCCCATTGTAGGTGTACAAAAGTCAAAATCCAACGTTCATGCTCAACTCGACATACTTTAGATGTAGTCAAATCATTTTTAGTTTTTGACTTAGTATTTGTTTGACTGGCTGAAACACCTTGTAGAACATTTAGCAATCATTTAAGTGTAATTACTGGTTGCCAACTTTTGGCTGACGTATTTTGGAGTTTGCTGTGCTGCTACATTAATTAAACACTTTTGTACATCTCGAAAGAGTAGGAGCCCTGTAGAATCAACTCTACATACTTTTTATCGACATTCAAAATTTATTTTACTTATTTCTCGCCTGGTAATTTGATTTCATCTGAATAGAGCTTAAAAAAACGATCGCTAATTGTTAGGCAACTAAGAAATATAATTCTTAAGCACGAACTTAAACTTGTAAAGTAAAACAGTAATTTGTTCAAACATAATAATTAAACAAAAAATTCTTTGAAAAAAAATTAACAGATTGTTGCATATTTCACCGTTTTAAAAATAATGATCAGAAATATTCTAATTTAATATACGAAGAATTAACTTATACATGAGCTGTCATTATATGTACATTGTTTAGTAAACTATATATGAACGTTTTCTAACGATGAGAGTTTGACACAGTGCACAAACAAACAAGTCTATCTTGGCGTGCAGTTATTATTAGTACCTGGGTAAAGATTGTCTCTCTTTGTGCATTCAATACCCAATTAATTTAAAGGGACATAACACAGTATCTCTTGTATTTTATTCTTATTCGCCAGGCTTAAACGAATATAAAATATTAAAAACCAATAAACTTTGAACTGTTTATTCAGGAAATCAGCGCATAATGTGGAATAAAAATCAGTTCATCACAAATGTCTCAACTTCAATTTTGTAAACATCCGTATCATATCAAATGATCCATAAATCATAAATTCTTAAATCAACATTTTCACACAATAAAAAATACTGTTTTAAAATCAAAGCTCGTCTCCAATATCTAAATGGCTTTTTTCTTATATATGTAGTTAATAGAAAATGGGATTCATCTTCTATACCAGGACATTTGGTACACATTGTTCTATTCTTTGTACTTGTAGAAATCTATTGCAGTGGATGTTGGTTTTTCTGAGTTTACAAAAAGCATTTGTACATCCTTTGTCTTTAATGTAATATAGGATTTATTCTTTGTTTTAACTTGTTTTAAGCTTCCGTTTTGTTAGGATTTTTAACTATGGACAATTATGATATTCAATGCGACAAGAGATAGGATTCAACCAACGATTTGAAAAAGCATTTTCCATTTTGTTTAATGACCATGAGATTTTAAGAGTATATTAACATTTTTATTATAGGATTAAACACTGGGTTTTAGGAAATTATCAATGTGTAAACTCCGGCGACTCACTCACAAACTAAATAAAGTCCGAAGGACTTCATGTCAAGTTTGTGAGGGAGTCGCCGGAGTTTACACATTGATAATTTCCTAAAACACAGTGTTTAATCCTTATAATTCTGTGAAATAATCGTTGCAATTTTTAAAACAGCAAAAACAGTTACAGAAACCCATCTAGACCTCAAAACGCATAGTAGGACCTCACGGTACCGATCTATTCATTGTATCGATTTATTTATTAATCCACTTATTTTCGTCAACTATAAACAACATAAATAAACAAACTTATCTCGGTTTCCTTCTTTGTTATATCCACTAATATTAGTAGTCTCTCGGCCATGTTAAAATTAGGTAGATCGATACAACGGGGTTCCTATATACCTAGGCCTGAAAGCGTAGGGATATGCAAAACATAGTACCAAGGGAATCGCCGTTCTGTAGAATATTGATAGGAAAAAATCAAAATGAAACACTAAATTGTATTTATATTATATTTTATTTGAAATCTCAATCGATTTAATTGGAAATCATTGGGGCAGAGAAAACATTGTCCCCCTCTACCTGAAGATACGCTAGGAGGACGCCATCTTGTTTACATGGGATACTGAAAATAGTCCGCTCAGAGGAAATATCGATATATAAATTATCTAAGAAGACGCCATTTAAGTGTTTTTATCCAATCAAAGCACTTAATTTAAATAAATTACAGCATGAATAGAATTATAAGTTACTAAAATAAACATAAACAAGATTTCTGCAATCACGAAATGTAACGAATTGCAACCCAAAACTTGTTATTGCTATATTATAAGGCTGAAGTGTATGTCTACCATGTTCGCTTCGTCTGAACTATTGTAAGTATATATATTCTCCGAGGGTAGACGACATGAACATAGAACACTTACAAGGCGCGATTTGTTATTTGTTCTTAGTATTTACGAAAATATACATGTAAGTGTAGAGACTATTTAATATGAGAAGGAGACCTCACAGTAGAATAAAATACATAAATGTTACGATTGTTGGTCTTGGTTACGTCCCCTTATCATTACAAAATATGTATTTCTCTATTGGACAGAAAGTCAAAATATGTAATCTTCTTATTATTCATTTCATGCATAATGTATGTTAGTCAAGGGTGTGTGAGTGTGCGTTTTATAAAGAAGTAAGTTAAACAAATATTCATATTTATAAATATTTATGGTTTTCAGATTTATTGTATGTTATAATTAAGCTGACAACAACAATAAGTTAAGTGGTGTAAGGGTACCATTAGCAAACTCCTCCACAACAATGATTTATGGGACTATTGTATGTACGTAGTTTAAGCTATCATGATGGTCCTTTCTGTTATTTGTCGTTTGTAAAAACTTGATTTTGTGTTGTCCTTTTATGATCATCGAATTGTGAGATTTTTTTTTATCTGTATGCGTTTCTTACATAAATTTTCTCTTCACAAACATAGTAAGCAAATAAATACATGTAAATGTGTTTAAGGTTATCATCCTGTATATAATAAAGTACCGTAGAAGTCCTACTAACAACCTAAGTAACTACTATTGTAATAAGAACACGAGTCTTCAGTGCTTCGCTCTTGTATAAAGGGATGGTTCCTAGTGATTGACCTACAGACTTGTCCAGCACTTCCCATAACAGGTCATCTCATTATTCAAGAGGAATTATCAGGTTATAATACAGAAAGCCTGTCTGACACCAGACCATAGTGGGAAACTTGTATAGAGTCACACTCTTTGCACGATAAAAACTCACTGTAAGAAAAAGGTAGACTCATTGTTGCTGCTACAAAAGGCTAAATTCTCCTTTTAGTTGCAGTTAAAATGATGTCATTATCGTGGTCCATCCCTTTCAAGGACGTAGCTAGCAACAAATGTACCAGAAATATAACGATAGAATTAAAAAAGGTATAGAATCGACCCTTTTGGAGGTCTTGCGGTCGCCCCTAGAAGGTCTGACATTTATAACGACAAATCCTGTTTTTTTTTGTTTTTTAGAATCTTAGAAAAAAGGCTTCCTGGAACAACAATATGACTTTTATTATTTCTATATAGACAGTAGATGACAATGTTCGACTGCCTGTAAGAACCAAATTTCTTGTCGTTTTTGCAAAATAAATGTCATGCATAGTTTTCTAAAACCTTAAACAACAGAATTTATTGGAAGTTTGACTTACGGACGCCGACAGATGGGCGGAAAATGAGAAATATATACGTGAATTGATCATTCTAAAATCATAACTCTTTAGACAGTTTACTAACCAGACGTGCAACGGCACACTCTATCCCCTCTTCCTTTGTCTCTTTTTGCAACAATAATTTTAACGCAGCTTTGTTTTTGCGTACGTGTTGCTACTCCGCTGCCTTTTCCGAATCGATTTATTGTTTGTAACTTTTTCTCGTCCTGATATGGCTGAAATATAGCTCGTTGGATGTTTGCTGGATGTTAAGCAACGATTTAGTCAATCAATCAATGTCTTATGTTAATTTCATGGATAAATAGAATTTAGATTTGGGTGTACCTGAAGCTAACATACGTGCAGAGTCGGTAAGGAGTGCCTTTATCTTTTGTTCCTGCATGTAAGGATGTAGGGCAAAAGCTGCAAATATCATTTCAATTCTTTGGAAAAAGCTTTAGGGCATAGGACAGTTATCTACGTTAAATGGTGAGACAACCATTAAAGAGACTAGATAATTTTGACATATTGTGTGACTAGATAGTGTTAGTTTAATCTTTATTAAACTCTTCGTTTAAAAGTTACTGACCATTCTTTTTTGTCATTTTTCGTACAAGTACATGTACATAAAGTATACAAATTAGTACGTGCAAACATTTAAAGTTCGTCTAATATTCTTCGCCTTCTTCTTCTCCTTCACCTTCAACGGAGTCCACACCGACTTCTTCGTAATCTTTCTCGAGAGCAGCTAGATCTTCTCGAGCCTCAGAGAACTCTCCTTCCTCCATACCTTCTCCGACGTACCAGTGGACGAAAGCACGTTTGGCGTACATTAGGTCAAACTTGTGATCTAGACGGGCCCAAGCCTCGGCAATGGCAGTTGTGTTGCTCAACATACAAAGAGCTCTCTGAACTTTAGCCAGATCACCGCCTGGTACAACAGTGGGTGGTTGGTAGTTTATGCCGACCTTAAATCCGGTTGGACACCAGTCGACAAACTGAATTGTTCTTTTTGTCTTAATTGTTGCGATGGCAGCATTGACGTCCTTAGGTACAACGTCACCTCTGTACAGCATACAACATGCCATATACTTACCGTGGCGTGGGTCACACTTGACGAGCTGATTGGCCGGTTCAAATGTGGCATTTGTTATCTCGGCTACGGATAGTTGCTCATGGTAAGCCTTTTCGGCGGAGATAACTGGAGCGTATGTTGCCAGTGGGAAATGAATACGTGGATAAGGTACCAGGTTTGTCTGAAACTCGGTCAAGTCGACGTTGAGAGCACCGTCGAATCTAAGTGAAGCTGTTATGGAGCTCACAATTTGAGCAATCAAACGGTTTAAGTTGGTGTATGTCGGGCGTTCGATGTCAAGATTACGTCTGCAAATATCATAAATGGCTTCGTTGTCAACCATGAATGCACAGTCAGAGTGTTCAAGGGTGGTGTGGGTGGTCAGAATAGAGTTGTATGGTTCGACGACGGCAGTTGATATTTGTGGGGCTGGGTAGATGGCGAATTCCAACTTTGATTTCTTCCCATAATCCACACTCAGACGTTCCATGAGCAGAGATGTAAAACCTGATCCGGTTCCTCCACCAAAACTGTGAAAGATGAGGAACCCCTGGAGACCTGTACATTGATCGGCCAATTTACGGATTCTGTCAAGGACAAGGTCGACGATTTCTTTTCCAATAGTATAATGTCCTCTGGCATAGTTATTGGCGGCGTCTTCCTTTCCGGTTACTAGTTGTTCAGGATGGAAAAGTTGTCGGTAGGTACCAGTTCTGACTTCATCTGTAATTCAATATTCAATTTAGCAATAAAATTACATGTAAGTAATGATTGAGTGTTAACGGGTCAATTGGATAATCGCACTCTCTGCTTTTTTCTTTGGAGTTAATCCAACAAATCGCAAAACAAAAATTGAATTTTAAGGCATTACAATTCAGCCTGATATAAATAACGATAAAAATATTGTTAAACATGTATTCATGCGGCAGTTAGTATAAAACAAACGTAATATTTAAGTTGTAGATTTTACTTTTTCACGGAATATTTTTTATATGGTATTGTTGCTACTGATGTATTAAATTAAAAACGCTAATGATTAATAAATCTTTGTATAGCTCATTGGCAGGAAAGTTTTAAATCCTTAATCGTTTTTATATGTTTATATAATTACGCACTACAGTATGACAGTATAAATAAGTATGTCATTGTAAATACTTGAGTTGTTTATCATTCGTTATAAAGCAAACTTTAAACCTTTACCTATCAAATGGTAATCAATAGTAGGCCATAGTTTTGAATGTGTCATAAAACATTGAATACCTTATCAGTATCAAAATCTGAAGTCTTAAACATGCACTAAATTTTAAAAGCTTAGTATTTCACTTTAATATACGTTGGATACATAGATTTTTTTTTGAGAATTTTTGCTACAATAACTATACTGTATCACTGTATTGTTATTATTTATGTACGTCACATTTAACTTAGATGTAGGTTCTTATAAAACTTTGTAAAAAAAGTTCACGATTTTTTAAAAAATCGTGAACTTTTTTTACAAAGTTTTATAAGAACCTACATCTAAGTTAAATGTGACGTACATAAATAATAACAATACAGTGATACAGTATAGTTATTGTAGCAAAAATTCTCAAAAAAAAATCTATGTATCCAACGTATATTAAAGTGAAATACTAAGCTTTTAAAATTTAGTGCATGTTTAAGACTTCAGATTTTGATACTGATTATTTAATTATTTGTCTTCAATTTCATCTCTAACTTACCGATTACTGTTGGTTCCAAATCAACGAAAACAGCCCTGGGTACGTGTTTCCCGGCTCCAGTCTCGCTGAAGAATGTGTTAAAAGAATCGTCACCCCCTCCAATTGTTTTGTCGGACGGCATCTGACCATCTGGTTGGATACCATGTTCCAGGCAGTACAGTTCCCAGCATGCATTTCCAATCTGCACTCCGGCCTGACCGACATGGATACTGATGCATTCTCTCTACAATAGTTAGTGTACATTAGTTGCGGATTTCATCAGTTGTTTCAAAAATTGACAGTTTACATATTTATACACATTGTCTCAAACGGTGTAATTTTGGTGAGATGTGAAAACCCACCGGTAAATCATTTACATGCAAATACTCTTAACAAAAATAAAAAAAGAAAAAAAGAAAAGAAAAGAAAAATTAATTCATTTAAACAATTATAATAAAAATAATATAAAAGGCATGAAAGAATAACAATCGATTCTTAGATTTTTCGATTTTCTTATTTTTTATTAATTGTGTTTGAAAACAATAATAACAGTATCCCCCTTTTTTAAGGCATCAAACACATAACTGGTCCAAGTTACATTTACGTGTACACGTTTTGGTTTCTCTTACTTACCATGTTTATAAGAATATAAGGACACTGAAGATGTAAATGGCTCACTGTGTGAGGACAAGGTATCACTGTGAGCAGCAATCCACGAATGGAGATGGCTGATCGATTCACCTATTTAACAAGATCGTCGTACTGTTGTCATGGTGTACAATATTGACATTTGTTGTGAAATACATACATTGTATACGAGGCCATAAGTAATAAAACTAAGTTGCAACACTCGAAAGGATTTTTACAGTCTAATAACCTGTCTGTTTAATTTTTTTGTCATGTGAAGGTACAATGTAAGCATGACACGCGTGCACATTATTGTAATGACAGTCGATTTCGTATAGACCACTCGGTTCCAAATACGTGTTTAACATAAAGACTTATATATATTATATTATTATATATGCGTGTAACACAACTATCAAATGCACGCATACCAGGTTGTTCATAATATTTATAATGCATCGCCATTTACATTCAAAGTAGTTCGCCTACTATTGATCACGTGGCCTTTCAACACTGAGATTGCGGGTTCGATTCTCACTGCAGGCAGGGTGTACTCGACTCCAATCTTAATTGACAAGGATTGCCAGTTTTCCTACCGCAGGTCGGGGGTTTTCTCCGGGTACTCCGGCTTTCTCCCCCAATAAAAACTGGACGCCATGATACAGCTGAAAAATTGCGTTAAACACCATCAAACAAACAAACAAACAAACAATTAACCGTTAATTTGTCACGGTATTTTTATTAAAGAATCGTAGATTATCATAGTCCCGCAGTTTATCTTTTTGTGTATAATTAGTTAGGGGTACAATTTCCAATAAGCGTCTAAGAAAAGCATTATGGTGGTGGAGTGGTAATGGTAGATGGGAGTGGCTGATGATGTGGGAGGGGCTAGTTTATATGACATAGCAAACATAAGTGTCTAGTAAAACTGAAATCTTGAAATATACAATTTAGAATTGAGTAATATATATTATTTAGATTGAATTTTATTGATGAAATATTTATCATGTTTATAACTGCAAAAATGTCAATGATTAATTTTTTTAAAAAGGGAAGAGCGATATTCCTTTTAACAATACCTTAGAATTGTAATGCTTAATACTTTTTCTATTTCCAATAAAAATTAAAAACTCAGTTTAACAAAACGATAGATGCTTTATAATTTATTAAATCAAAACGCCAAAAGCGTTGATCATTACCGGAATAAATAATAAATAATAAGGAATGTTTTAATTTTACCTAACCAAATAATGTATTCTCGTATCCTAAAACAGTGATTGCACACAATTTTGTCAATCACATTGACAAATGTATTTAAAGTCTTTTTGTTTATTTAAGGCGCATTTACAATATATCGATTCAAACTTGTATTTAAATATATGCCTAAATAATCTTACCGAAATCTGTAGTTAAATGTCCACTGACAAAGACCGGTAATTCTGACAATTATTTGTAAATAAAATATCATATGTTATTTGTAACTTTTTGAAGGCGAACATTCTATACCTTGTCTCCTGCAAAGGAGTATAAACGTATACTCCTCATATCTTAAGAATCAACAACTGAAAATATTTGGTCATACAAAGACATGACTGATTTTTTATGTGCATGGACAGTTTTGTCATACAAGGAAGCACCACACTGACAAACATCCGTTTAATGTAAAAATAATTGATTAGAGATAATGTTAACGACTTTATAATGCCGCATATTTCTATATAATTCATTTGTTTTGTCGTTAAACAATCGATATGTCGTACAATGTATACATGCAAAAATTGGTATAATAAAAACGGACCTGAAGATAATTTGTGACGATTCACTTCCATAAAGTTAAAACAAATAATCGTACTCTCGTCTTTTTTTCCTTTATCCGACAATCACAAAATTAAAATTGGATTATTACGGTAGTAAAATTAGGCCTACCACAAGCAGCATGTTACAACAGGTATTTCGGCGGACAATAAGCCGTTGAAATTTACTCTTAGTCTTTTATTCCAAAAACGTGACTAGTATGCATATGCCTATCAAATATCAAATTATTTTCACTGATACATGCGCAAGGTATAAAACATATTCTGGCTTAAATTGTTATTAGTATTGCCTGTATTATTCTGTTATTACTTGAAGTTTAATTTACAATTACAGTTGTAATCAACCACACAAGATATAAATAAAAAGGACAATAACGTACGAGTGGCCGTTTATGTCGTAATTGCGCTATTTCTATCGCTTTACTTTACACCGAATTACTTTAAAGAAGTATCGCGATACTTTTAATTTCTATCGCGTTATTTCTTCAGTCTTGCGATAATTCTTAAAAATACGCGATACTTGTTGAAAGTTACGCGAGTACTTTGAATTTTCATTATACCCCGATTCGAAGAAGAGGGGATGTACTGTCAGTTCTTCCTTCCTCCTTCCGTCCGCAACATAACTTTCGAAACAGTTTTCTCAGTAACGAATTATCACAACCACAAGAAATTACTTTAAAGTATATATTGAGAAAGAACCAATCAAAATACACATACAAACAATACATACGAACGAGATTTACTGTCTTATCAGAAACGCGGGTTCAGACAGAGAAAGGTTTTGACAATGTTATTTTGAAATTACTTTAAACAAGTTCCGCGCTACTTTGAAGAAATAACGCGATAGAAATTGAAAGTATAGCGATACTTCTTAAAAATAACACGATAGAAATAGTGCAATTTGACGCGAATGGCCACTTTACGTATTAATTGACGGGAGTCTACTATACAGATGACTGCAATAACAAAATACCGAACACCAAGAAAACTGTCAAAAAAGACAAACCACAAATCAAATTCCGAGAATCTAGTAAACTCTAGAACTGACAACCAAAAATACGTCGACTACAGCATATACCTAGATAAACAATAAATACTATAATTATAAATGCATAGTTGAAATGTTTAAAAATTTCCTATTCATTGAGACTTCATTCAAAAATGTCAAGCATTGTCATAGATACTCCGAAAAGAAAACAATTTTTGCTCCGTTTGTAAGACACATAATCTTACTCAAAAAGTCAGTAAGACTTATCTTTATAAAGTTTAATGACGAAGAGGAAAACGACAGTTTTCTCGTTAGCTACTAGTTATACCCAAACCTTAAAACTATGTAGGAAGCACAGACCCAAGATTTAAAACAAAACTTTGATATATACATTCCACATGCAGGGTCTGTAATGTTGCTTCACGATAATAGTCATAAATTTCGATGTCGGCGTCCTCAACATCAATTTCCAAGTAAGGGTCAAGGTATGAAGCGGGATTTTGGGGATTACGGTAGTCACTTTAAAACGTATTTTGAAGCTAAATTCTAAATAATTACTGTACTGCAAGACGTTATTTTTTACAGCGAAAGCTGATATTCCATAACTGAGCGTACGTTTTCTTTTTTCTCTGATGCAGCCCATACTATGGAGACACACACACTCACCCACACACTCTTTTTGGATGACTGAAAAAAACATATGTTTTATGGTCCGAAATAAATACATCGCTTAGTAATTGTCTTTTATGTGCCTCTAAACCAGCTGATGTGTTTTCGAAACTATCCTAATATATGTCTGACATGTATTAGAACCTAATTTAGGGCCGTCTTAGAACGTGTATGGCGTAGGCCTAGCACTGGATATATCTTATCCTACCAGTTTCACAGCTTTGTCTTAAGTATATACAAGAAAACTTTTGATGCAGAGCATCAATTCGCCGCCGAATTATTCTAACTGATTGTATTTATGATAATAATTTAACGGAAGCATTAAAATTTTATATCTTTGTTACAGAGGTTATTATTTTGTTTGTTTCTTTAAATGTTGTTTAACGCCACTTTCAACAATTCGTCAGGTATATCATGTCATTCATGTCATACAGTTTTTATTGGAGGAGGAAGTACCCGGAGAAAACTCCCGATTTACAATATATAATGTTGTAATGAGTCAAGGAAGTTTTAAGTCATTTTGTTCAAATCATGCATGAACAGCATGTATTTTAGAACCAATAGTGTCATTTGCTGCACTTAACACGTTTGGCTTGGAGGCTGCATTACAATTTAACGTTCAGAATCTTGAATATTTTTTTCTTTGCAAAACTATTCCTACCGAAGATCGATGTATTTTCTCCGTGTACTGTTGGTTTCTCTCCCCCCCTCAAAAAAAAAACAAAATGGGGACGCCAGTATATGCTGCAAAATTGCTGATAAGGGCGTTAAAAAGCATTCAAACGAATGCGCAATCTGATTTTAGATCGAAATAGAATATTCTGTTTGTAAGGAGAAGCCAATAAACATTCACTTAGAATCAGAATTGCAATTTCTAAAAAGAAGGCATTTGATCTTTTCCCCCAGTCCTGCAGTTTAAATAACCGATTTCTAAATTTCAGCAAATGTAATCTTTTGTCGTATATTAAACATAAATATACTTGAATTAAAAGTAATGTTCACGTGGTTCAATTAAATAAATTATTGACATAACATTTATTAATTGTTATCGCAAAATAGCTTTTTTATTCTGGTTTTCGATTTTTCAAAGCTGTTCTCATCAAAAGCAATATCACAGAAGACAAAGTACCAGGACAAAAATATGGTCTCCTTCTATTATTAAGTAAAGAGAAGACCAAACATATTTATCATTGCATAAACATTTTATATCACCCAAGCATGCCTGCAGTCCAACGTTATATTTTGTCTCATTTATTCACTCAGCTTGAATGAATAAGATTCTTTCGCAAAATTCTGTTCATTTAATGGTGACTAAGTATACTTCAAAATATTTTCTTCTTGATCCATCTTTAGCAACGAACGTGAGTTCAAATGTATCCTGGGCAGAAATTATAATATTATACATGTGTGATTAACTAAAAAATAATTGTCAACACAAATTAAATTTGATTGAAATTTTAAAAAGTAAATCAATGTTTTTTAAACATATATCAATAAATGTATTTTTTATATTAAAATCGCTACAAGTTTAATAAACCTTAAATGTTTCCTTTATATGCACTTCATTATAATTTGGTATAACTTGGCGATGTTTGATATTGATCTAAACCAGCCTGACTGCAAAAACTCTTCTTTATATTGATTCAATATATGATTTCGTGCTAAAGCCTGACTGTATATATACATGTAAGAATGACATTAGTTAAATAGTTACACAATTTATTATAATGTGTTTGAAAAGGACCCAAAATGTTTGCTAGTAGTGATTGAAAAGCGTAAGTCAATAGTATTTAGTACATTTTTCTCATGTTATATTTAAAGCACGGAACTAAAAAATGTAAACATTAAAACAAATTAAAATTTTGATCACGAAAAAACCATCTTTTTGATAACTATTTCTTTGTAAAATCTGGATAGAAATTAGGACATATCCTAAATTGCGACATGTCGATGACACGACTAAGGATAAATATTTCTCCTAAGATGGTGTTGTCCTAAGACACCTTTATTGTTCTTCTGATCAAACCTTTTTCTGCAACTTTTTATCGGTTAACCTTCACAATGTATTATTTTGTTTCAATCGCGATAAGCCAGTCACGTTTCACTTCATCGATAATATCTGTAGCTGATTCTTGACGAAGGTTCTTACACTAGATAAACTCTATAGTTTTAATTAAATTAAATAAACCCCTCAATATCTTTAACAACGAATGTCTTAAATACAAATACTTATGCTAGACTTTTCCTATGTCTCTATAACTTATAGTTTGAATGCTGGCCCATTACGTTTTCTATTCGTAAGGGGAAGAGTGAGAACGTTTTGGAATTATGAAGATAAAGCTATACAACACCTGATTATTTAAATTTTAAATACTTCTTGGTTTGAGCGTAACTAGTGAGTGTTTAGTGGACAAATTTTTCAAAAATTTTACAGTTTATTAGGCCAAGCAGTTACCCCAACTTCTAATATTGAATATTTTGAAAAAAATGTTACCGAAGGGGAATAACTCACATAAAAATTAATAATGTGAAGAGTTAATTTTACGTTTTTATAACACGAAACTACTCGTTATTTGTTACAATGAAGGAACGTAACATTAAAAAGGTCTTGTTCCAAGTTGGGGTAACACCTTGGCCTAATAAATTGTAAAACTTTGGCATTTTTGATGCTTTTTTATCAATTAGATACCATTACATTTAACTTAAAATAAGATGGTGATATGCGTTTACAGTTATCTTAAACCTCTGCAAGTATATTCTCAAAAACTCTGATAAGCAAATGTAAACGTTACGTAAGTTACGACAGTTTTTATGTTCACAAAGATTCGTAGTCGTAAGTTACGTGTTGAAATCGCTCTTAAACTTACAAATGAACCTATGCTCCCAAGCGCTTTTATCTCCTAGCTTCCCTCGTTATTTTGCAAAATGAAATCGTTTTAGAAGACATTCACTACTTAATATTGTTGCACGAGACATAGAACGACGATAAAAGCATTCAAATCTGCAGATATTTTGAAAAATTTGTTACCAAAGGGGAATAACTCTCATAAACAATAATAATGTGAAGAGTTAATTTTACGTTGTTATAACACGAAACTACTCGTTAATTGTTACAATGAAGGAACGTAACCTTAAAAAAGGTCTTGTTCCAAGTTGGGGTAAATTGCTGACAGATTATTTAAAAAAAACATATTCAAAATTAAGCAACACACTAATTAAAATAAATGAATCTAAACGTAAGTGATTTCAAATGACCAATTTATTCTGGCACAACACTTGTCTATGTTGACACGCCGGTGATCAATAGTAAACGGGTGCCTCGGTGCCGAGTAATGTAGTTTGTCTACTATCGATCACATAGTCTGTCAACATTCCCGTTGCGGGTTCAAGTTTCACTGTGGGCAAGGGACGCGCGAATCCAGTCTTAACTGACAAGAATTGCAAGTTTTCCTACCGAAGGTCGAGGGTTTCCTCCAGGTACTCCGGCTCCCTACCTCAATGAAAACTACATGGACGACATGATATATTTTAAAATTGCTAAAACTAGCGTAAGATACCATTCAAACATATATGCAAACAATAATTGTAGACGAGTAACTACCTTAAACACTCGGCTACCGAGGCCCCCGTAAAACAAATTAAAAAATGGAATGCTCTATAGGAACAAATTTAACACCATTGTGGAGTTAACTGAGTGTTTTCTTAAATCTAATTTGAGGCTTTCCACTTTTGACTTCTTTGTCTTTTTAATTTTCTCTTTATCTCTTTAAGTTCTATCGTTAAATTAAACTTTAGCGAAAACCGACGTTATTCTTAATAATAAGTATGAAAATACGTCTTGTGTAAAAAGATATTAGTAAAATGAGTGATATTAAAGACATTAATTTAAAAATAAAATAATGCAAAAACAAGCAATAATATTTTGCAGTGCGAATAATTACTCCTGTATATGAATTACAAAAATACGACTAGTGTCGTTAATAAAGCAGAAAATGCTTTCACTTCTAAGGCACCGAGCTGTGTTTAATTTTCGAATTAAAAAAATTATAATTGTTTATGCACTTTAATGTATGTGTAATTTAAATAACTTTTACATTTTATTGATATGTTGTTTTAATACTAGAACAATATTTATGTGGAAAGACAAACAAATCGGTTTACGGCGGATAACGTTTTATCATGAAGATTTATTAGAGAACATGTTATTGAGGGTGCAAAAAGAATGACATTTAGGTGGCAGAACAAGAATAAAAAGCACTAAGACACCATTGGTTTAAATTTGACATCTAGTTAATTGCGGACCTCGTAGGAGGCTGTCAAATCATACAGTGCGTGTCTCAGATTTTCTTATCTTGCTTTTACTCGAGTTATATTCTATTGTTTATTTTGTTTTAGTTGTCTTGGTTCTTTATGGATTATTAGTCATTTTAAATACACGGGTTAACTTGTTTTTTGTCTCAAAAGTTTGCGTGTTAAAATAAATTCAACTTTAATTTAAATCCAGCATCGCGGATTCTAGCTATAAATAAAATAAATTGAATTTATTTCTTATGTATTCTTTCTAATTTTTTTTTATATGTGGCTGCTTTTGTACTGCTTGACTATTGTGATTTGGGATATATAAATGTATTTTGTTTTTGAACTGCAGGCAGAACTGGTAGAAATTACAAGGATAGGTTGATTTCTTTATATCAGCTGTTTATGGATAACCAAAACAGTATAGTAATACTGTATGAATCTCGATTCCGGCTTAATTTACGAACCAGCAAATTTAAATGTTACATAATAACTATCGTCTAATAAATGTTGACATTATTAGGTAAAAGTTAGGAAATTTATAAACTTTCATTCATTATGTTAAAATATATGCAAAATATATTCATGACCAATTCAGTTTTTCACTGGTTTGATCTTTTTAGAGACGATCCCGCTTTTACATATTTCTTATACAGTGGATGTAAAAATATTAAATTTTTTACAAAAAATAATTGCAAAATCTCAGGAAAATTTTTCAAATTTTTAATACTTAATTCATGTAGGAGATAACTAAATTTTAAACATGTAACCACAACAAAGGCATTCCCTGATTTATTTAATGTAGGGTACACAATCTGGTACCATGGCAGTCATGCACATTTACTACCGTTATACATAATGCTTTTATGGCTTTAATAACATTTAATGATCTAATTAACTTAAGGGAGCAATAATTTTTTATTATCTCTAGGGGAGACTGCAATTTTTTGTTTGAATAGAATTATTATTCTACCAGTAACACATACACTAATATTTACGCAATATCGATCCCCTCACCTTTCTATATTTTAATTAAACGCTTACAAAATTAAAAGACCCTTTTGGGACTTGTAAAAATATCAGATAAAAAACATAGACATATAGTTTACCAAAAATCGATTATATCTTTTGGTTTTTCTTTTACATAATGTTATTTTACAATCCTTTTATCAAGACTTTTGCGTGCTGAACTTATTCGTAAAAAAGTAATTGAAAGTTTAAATATATCGTTGCACTTATTCTATATCAAATGTACATGTGTATAAATAAATTAAAGAAGTAAAAATAGAAATTACGAAATGCATGTATTGCGCATTTGATTTAAAGTTCTGTACATAAACTGGGTCGCGTTCATTATTCATTTTTTATGTCTTTTTTTAAACATGTCAACTATCTGTAATAATGGCTATATCTCCAAAAATAATAATTATATATTTTACTGAATTTTAATTTGATACGAAATAAAACTGATAGTTTAAGATTTTATTTATAGAGTTTTAATAAATCTATACTTGAGGAGGCTAAGTCAATTTTGTTTTGAACTCAAATCAAATCTTGACACAATTACCTTGAAAACGTCATTTTACATAATGATATATATTTTGTGTGGTTGAAACTCAGTACTATTTTTATGAATGATCGAAATATGAAATTCCATCGACTAAACCAAAATGTAGTAAATGAATAAAGTGTACCTGTTACTATATATATAACGTAATTTATTTACGTTAGCCCTGAAATAGCATCATGAAGAATAATATTTGACGCGGCAGATTATATATGTTCGGTAACGTATAATGTAACGTTCATCTTTGTTTCTCATTTAAGTCAACAGCTTACGTTTGTTATGTTAAAATAGACATTCAAATAATTTCCGCAAGAAAAACACGTTATATACTCAATAGTGAAAAGACAAATTTGTATTATTATGAATATCAGATATCACGACATATATGGAAACAAATTTTCTTCCTAAAACATTTGTTCGTGCAGGTGTGTTGGATTTACGCAGGAAAATGTTGTCAAATTTGGCTATTAAAAATTTATTCAATGTCATATTCCAAACTTAACTCGTGAACAAAATGACAATTATATAAAGCAGAACTTGTATACTTTAATAACCCCATCTTTTTTAAGGTCTAAATGGAGTTCAACCCTTATGTTTTTTGTGGAAATGAAAAAACTGAAGCAAGAAAATAGAACGATAAGTAATAATGAATACTGTTATAAAAAATGATCACAGAAATTAAATAAAGACGTTTCAATATAAAACTATATGAATATGTGATGACCAATAGTGAATATCATATCGCAATATTTGTAATAGTTTCTGAGATATAACTATATACCATATATGGAGGATAAATCACTCAAATGGGCGATCAAAATATGTGATAAATGATGACTTTAAAAGATCTACATCTTGATAAAGGTTTAAGCTTATATCCTTAATAGTTAAGCAGGACACCTATACACAACAAAATGTCAAAAACTAAAAATTGACGTTGACCGTTGACATGTTGTTCTCAAGGTCAATGGCAAACAATAAAACCAGAAGGCTTTAATCTCTGGTTTAAAAGTAACAAAGTTGCAAATTGGAACAAAGAAGTGGAAATAACTCCTATAAGGAGCTGTCAAAATCCTAATGTAACAAAGTGTCGTGATCATCAATTACCATGCTTTTATTGCAACATTATTTGCCCGTTTAAAATGTTCACAATGAACGCAATGTTGTTGTTGTCAGGGGGGATAACTCCTATAACAATACTTTAAAATCAGTTAGGTGATATAACAAAGACATAAATTACTGATCACGTTCAAACATCTTTTACGGTTTCAAATATCATACTGATACAAGTTTTTTGGGGACAGTTAAAAAGCTACGTAAGAAAAAATGTTCAGTATGCAAGGGTAAACTACAAAAGTGTAATGTCATCCATGGTACACAATCTTGAAAGAAAGTCGTTCTGGACAAGTTTCTTGTTTCTCCTATGGTTATAGAGGATAACTGCACTAATCACAATGTAAACAATTAGAATGTGATCTTGACCTTGGATCTTGTAACATTTTTTAACGTTAGGTCAATAATGACAAAAACATATAAAAGCAGAGGTTTCAAATGTTGTTCAAGAGTTACAATGGTACAATATATACTTTCATTAATGACGGGAAAAACTCGTATGAGGAGTAATAAAAATCCTTTGCGCAATATGTAACAAAATGTAGCGATCGATAACTGACCATATTGGAACAACCTTGCTATATATTTTCATTGTTTATCTTGACACAAGCTTTTTGTGATAAGGAGATAACTTCGTAAAGAAAAGGGTTCGGTGTGCAAGGGGGAAATGCTATATTGTCATATCTAATAAATTCATTGTACAAAATGTCTATGCAGAAGTAAGGTTACAAAAACGAAAACTTGGCAAGGGAAAGTCTTAAATAAGAAAGTGGATAATAACAGTTACATTTGAATTTACCTGCTAAACCGAATATAATTTATTAATTAAATAAAACACACACAGAAGTAGGATACGTTCCTCCTTGTATAACAGCTTTAATGTGAAACCATATAAACTTTATATATTTATCCGTCATAAAATAAGTTGCAATAGAACACATTCTTCATAACTATCACAGAAAAGGAACTATTTGAATATATAACATCATACAAATACTAACAATATTATTTAAAGGGTAGGTTGGATGAAGGTACAAGGGAAGATTCTAACTACTGATGGCGAGACCTTGCATAACCCATCTAATCATAACGGTCTTAAATACCAATAACTAAGAATGCATTAATGCACGAACGTGGGAACTTATCAATCTATATCAAAACTATACCTAATTCCTGTGTATACTCAACCAATAAAATTCTTTCTATTTTAATGACCACGTGTACCTCTGTCAAATAATAGGTAAATTTGTTATTGAAAACAAACACTCGTGATTACATTCGCCTGTGTCCCCCTACTTTGCATTGTTATATGAAGCTTAAGGGCAAAAATAGGTAAATTTGTTATTGAAAACAAACACTCGTGATTACATTCGCCTGTGTCCCCCTACTTTGCATTGTTATATGAAGCTTAAGGGTTTAATAAGAAACAGACAAATAACAGAATAGCTTTCCACTTGGGAAGTGGAAAGCCTTAATCCTTAATAATGTCAAGATTCTTTTACTTCCGAGTCAATGACATTGATCAGCCAACCAATAACCAATCAACTATTACATCGATTTGAGAACTCTACCAACGACAAGAATTTTAAGTAAGTGTTAAAACAAGTTTCTATTATGTTTCAAAGAAAGAGAGACTTAGATTACTATGTATCGATTATATTTTCTTAACTCGATTCTTTCTTACAATTACAAGTGTTGATTTCAGCTTGAAAATTCTAAGTACCCTAAAATAGCTTTCGATCCGCCATTTAAATACCTGTTGATGTTTTGAAACTTCAAATCTTCAAAAGTGTTTACACGTTAATTTTCTTATCAGAACTGTAAAATATGCACATGCTTTTAGCAAAATCAACTATTTGTTATAGTCCATTTGTTCTAACACGATCAAAATTTTGTTGAAAACCGCGTACAGTTGCCCTGACCATAAAGTTACTTAAACTAATCTAATATTTGCTTCAAATCTTTCCTTTTGGACAAAATATAGTCAAGTTGACCGCTTTTAAAAGACAGAATTGTTTTCAAATCTCTGTTTTTAATTTTCAATATAAGTAAGGAGTAACAGAAATATCAAAACAAGAGAAATACGTAATTCTGACAGAACAATATATACGTATTCTCGCTTATCAAAAATGCATACGATGGTTTATTCAAGTTAGTAATAACCAAACTTTACAACTACTTGTGGCTTCTATTCGAAACACCAAAGAATTGGTTACAGTTTTAGTTCATACAGCAGACGAATAAAAACAAATCCAATCTAAAATATAATATTACTGTAACTTATCAAGAAAAAAATTTTTTCTCTTAAACCAGTATAATCATATCCATGTAAGAAAATTAAAACTATGCACATACAGTTCAAGCAAGAATTTACCATTTATCCATTTTTTTACTCAACCATTGCTATTCACCGCGTTTATATTAATTAAAAGACTAATATATCAGGTTTAAACTAGTAGCTTATTATATAAATGCCAGTATAGAAATGCATTTGTCATTTTCTTACTTTATATGACTCATCCAACACAAAACTCGTTCTAATAAAGAGGGTAAGATTTAATAGAATGCTTTTAAGCGTGGACAACCTTTTAAAGTGGTAATTAAATTACAATAAAAGTAAGATATTGCAAAAGAATATCTTAATTTTTTGGATTTGGGAGCCAATGATGAGTCTTCATAAGACTAACGCGTATCTTGCGTAGTAAATTGTATAACCATTCTATCTTTGATGAACTTTTAAAAACAGCATGACGTTACATTAATCCGCCTTTCCTTATATACCTGCTTTTTATAAGGAACTGTGGATTGGTGTCACTATTATTTTGTTGGATGGTGCTTCCTCCACTTTTAGCTATTTGTCTGCTATACGACAGCTACAGTTTTTCATTAAGAAAGGAAGCAGGATTATTCAAAATACAAGGGACAAATATGATCCTTCAAAAAATGAAAAAAGCTAATAACCTAGAATAGTATTATCCCAAATTTTCGTACAGCAGCAATGTTTTCATGCATATTTTTAGGGGTCAATAAATACTATATCTATTTTTTATGTGCGTGCAAATTCTTTAAGGTCTTCAAGTTCATTCGGAACGCAGAAATGATTCATACCTCTATTTAAATTTCTTTTCAATAAATAAAATTTTCCCAAAAAATTGAAAGAGACTATAGGGGTATATATATATCAAGAATGATCAATAATTCATTGATATTTAAAATTTGAAAGAGTAAGTATATGCACAAAGAATGTGACATATAATAGATGAAAAAGGTATATTAGGTGGACTCTTTTGTTAACAAAATTATGAAACTATCGCTCAATGAATCAATCAGATATTTGAAAAAAATAACTTGTTTTTTCTGGCGACTGATTTTTCACAAACGGTTTTTAAAGACCTTGGCGTGTGACAATAAATACAATAAGCAAATATACTCTGTGAAAAAAAGAAACGCAAAACAACGTTTTAATTTATAAAAATGAAGTTTTAAAAATTATCAATTATTATTTAAAATGACAATTGAACCTTTTAAATGTACAGGTGTATATTTTAGTGGTTTTGTGTATTTCTTCAGATTGGTATATTGTCATATTATAAAGATGACACTTGCAAAGTGCATAAACCGTGAATTGCCGTGAAATTGTGAAAGCGCTTCCAAAAGAAACTTTGTGATCTACTCAACCGTCTATAGGTAGCGTAAAAAAGGAAGAGTTTGATGATGCAACTCGTCCAAATGTAAAAGGTCTGCCATGCCAAGTTTGGATACTGCTCCCATAAACATAATAATGGGACGACTGCAGGCTGGATTCTTCCAAAGTGAGGTTGCACGGGCCAAGAATGTAAACCAATGTAATATTTCCAGAATATGGCCTGATTCAAACAGACAGAAACGACTAATGACCATCCAGGACGTGATAGAACATCAGCACGTCACTATAAGTACATCATTTTCGAAGAGTCACAGCAACAACAACTGCAGTCCGGGATACCTGGATTGCAAAGAATAAACTCCCAAACTGTTAGTAACCTGCTCCAACAACATGGCATCAGACCCAAAAGACCGTATTTTGGATCCGTTTTAATTGCATTTCATAGACGTTTAATGCTCGTGTAATTTTAAAATTTTGATTTCATGTCGCTTACTTAAATATGTAAACACCCACATTTCGTTTCTTTTTTTTGAAGAGTATATTTAACGTTTACATTTGCGTAGACGATGGCACTGATAATGTGCTTTTGATTCGACAAGTTAAAATATACTGCTTTTAAAGAAAAATAACCTTTCTATAAGATGTCACACATTTACATGTAGACGTTTTTCAGGTTATGTGTGTTGAAATAAATTTACTATTTTGCACTCTGACATTACGCGCTCTTCTGCTTGTTAGTCAATCTATACAAGAAAAGATAAGGTTGTATAAATATCGAAGAAACTCAAAGTAATTGGAGGATTAAAACAGGAACCCATTTTGTATTGTAACATGAGAGATTAATTGTTGTTTACAGCTTGTGAAGATATAATGTACTGATGATATTCTATAATATGCTTTAACCAAGGCAGGATCATTTAAAACAATCAAATTTTTATGATTAGTCTTTGCCATCTGTTGCTTTTTCTTCTTTGATATAAGAGAATGCTCATCCGAGACATCAGAGTTCTAAACATTTGGTTTCTTTATATAATAACGCATAGATATTAAGGAAACGAGTTAAGTAATACAAAACAAGACATCAAAAGTAATATATGATACAGAACAATTTGTGTTAAATGTATTTTAGTGTTATCTTGTAAAATATATGTTTATATTAATATTTATATTTTGACATATCTGTTAAAGCATATATTAAAAACCAACTGTTTCATTTTTGCCCCTTTTGGCCCCTCGTTCCTAAACGTAAAAAAGGAGGAACCCCAAACATCAATCTCATTCATCCTTTCATTTTAAGAAAAAATACTGTAAAATTTCAAAGCAATCTGTAAACCGGAATAAAAGTTATTGTGGAAACACATAAAAAGTAGCATTTTTTGCCCCTTTTGGGCCCCTAATTTTTAAACAAGAAAAAGGGGGACCCCAAAAATCAATCCCATCCATCTATTAATGGTAAGGAACAACATTGTAAATTTTCATAGCATTTCGATGAATAGAACAAAAGTTACTTTGGGAACAAACAAAATAGTGGCATTTATGGCCTCTTTGTGGGCCCCTAAATTCTAAATGAAAAATGGGGGGACCCTTAAAATCAATCCCATCCATCTTTTCATGGTAAGAAACATCACGGTCAAGTTTCAAAGCAATTGGATAACTAGAACAAAAGTCATTGTGGGAACACTTAAGCTAACCGACAACGACGCAGACGACGACGACACAGACGACAGCATCGTACCTTTATACGTCCGCAATTTGTTTGCGGTCGTATTAAAATAGTAGGCATGCATAGTAAATAAACCAGTTAACATTTTTGGACATTTGAATGAAGTAAAAGAACGATGCAGGAAAATGTAATTGAGACCTGTATTTAAATAAGTGTAATTAAATAATTTATTTCTATTTGATGCGACAACAACAAAATAACAGGAAAATTAAAAAGTGCATCAAACCAATAATAAGACAATGGTTGAGTAGAAATGTTTTCATCATTTTATTTTTCGACAGGAATTACAGATTCGTAATACTTCCCTAATCAAGTCGGTGTGCCATTTTTGTCTCAAATTATTTACATTTGTACCGTTTGTAAAATCTGCAATCCCAAATGGGATAAAGGACTGGTTGTCGTTTGTTTTAAAAATATTCGAAATTTTTAATACATTGATTTATGTATTATTTTTATTTTGCAAAGATGTACATGTGCAAATATTGTTTACTGTAAGTCATTCGGCATGATGATCAGCTACAGCAGCACAGGCAGCCATGGAATATTAACTGTTTACATCTCGAAAATTGTTTAATACACCATTAAAACAGTAGCAAGAAGTTCATTATTGTTGTACATACTTACAATGCGTTAATTAAATAATTAACAATTCAGATGAAAGCAGATTGAATGTGCATTTATGATAATATGATCGCCAGCTTGAAGAATATATGAACAGAATTATTTTTTATTCAAATGCAAAGAACAAATTTATTACATTTCGCAATACAAAACATACTGTCTTTTACCTGAAAAATAATCAAAACAATATTATAGATAGAAATTACTTACTTCGGTAAATGTAAACATCGAACTATATTTTCGCGCAATAGTTCAGTAAACCGTACCCAAATTTAGTTATAACCCATGTGTGATACAATGCAATGATTTGAGTCATGAAAATATATGTTTTATTTTTGAATTTTAATTCCAAATAAAAATATCATTCCACATTCGTAAAAACCATATTTTAAAAACAAACACGTTTCAATTAGCTACTAATTGCAATACTTCATCGATACACTTAATAAATATATGCTAGATAACATTTAATTTAAATAACTTTTGACGCATGTTATAAAGAATTGTGTTAAATGTATTTATTTTGTGTTAACTATTTGAGACCAACATTAGTTTTGTTTAAATCCCGCGAATCAAACAGACCGTGAATATGAATGTAAAAATTGTACATTAATTTCGCCAAAACGTAATATCATAAAATTAAAGACATTAAAATTATATTCATGTTAAAGACGACGGTTAATAAAAAGTGGCAGGTGTCTGTAATAAAGAACCAAGTAAGTATTTCTTCTATTATTGTATAAAGACAAATACGTTTTCTTAAACTTAGTTTCGGTTTAAAATGCACCAATGACAATATGTATTGGTACATATGTTTGGTAATATATGTAAAAAAGCGAAATCGAAAGCGCTAATACGGAATCTTAAATTAAAATCGATATAGAAATTCTTAACCGGAAAGCATCATTATTGGTCTTCGATCTGCACAGTTTTTACCAGTTAACGTTAGTCGTTGACCTTGAAAGATATTCGATTTAATAATAACTCAGTATTCGATATTACTCAAATCCAAAACCTTTCACGACATTAGCACCATTTCGAACACTATGAGGTAATATTATACCAAATCGAAATTTTAATGTCAATACAATTTATATTGAATTTAATATGGCAATATAAATTAATCAATGTACAAATAAGTATATCTTCCCAACTCTCTGGACACGAACTGATAAATGATAAATATTAGAATATCTATAAGAACTCATTCTCTAATATCAATTACTCTTATTTTTAATTCATTTTGTTGGGGGTTGTAAAATAAGTAGTAGTTGTGAATGCCCCAATTTCTTTTACAACCTAATAAAACAATGACAGTCATTTTTAAATAATGCAGACAGATTTCGGTTGTCAATCACGTTAGTTTTAGCAAATTGGAGCTGTGGAAGGATTTCAAGATTGTTACTCGCGTGTGGCAATATTATTGAAATACCTTTTCCGTTTTCGTAAGGTGATATTAAGATAGATATTTTGTCCAATCTTTTATAATGAACTATTTATCAAAATATAATGAGGAATACATAATGTAGTTATTTTGACTAGATTGTTTCCATCATATATAAACAAACAATTTAACACAATGTAAAACTAAATGTATAATTCATATTTTACGGTAGTCCGAGAATAATCTGCCATCCAAAGCCTTTTTTTGCGTGGGACCACGCAAAAAAAGCGTTGGACGGCAGACGATTCTCGGACTAATTTTACGGTTATAATAATCCACCGTTAAGTTCTGAAAACGGTTATCAATATTGGTCAGTTTAGAATAATTATAATAAATTCTAGTGTATCTAACAACTGTAACGTGTCTGTTATGATAGAGTTCAATTTTGGCCATTCTTTTACATAGTTTTAGGTTTTGTCCAATAGTATTGATAGTGAAATTTGTTACATGATGCGTTGATTTTAAACCTAATTTGTAATAAAAGCTAACTTTTTCTGGCATTGCTTTTAATTATACTTTCGGTGGATTCAAACCGATACAATAACAGACCAGAAATAGCTTTATTGAGTATTTAAATAATATGATTTTATCAATCAGTATTTTGATGTGAACACACTTGGCATCTTTCAATGACCATGTCGCATTATATTATTCATTTCAACTAATCAATATTTATGTTGAAGTCCTCATGTGACATTGTATGTATGTACCACAACAACTACATAGATTGTTTTCAAAAAGAACTAGGTCTTACTTGTTCACGGGGTGTCCAGTCTTTAAAGGAGGAATATCTTGGACCACCAAAAATAGTTTGACTGGATCATTTCTGCATAATAATAAAAATGCTTAAATATCCATATAAGCGTGACTTTATTGTAGGTTTGTAGTGTTTTGTAAAATTCCATAAAATCTCGATCTTTAAATATTTGTTACAGCTCGAATACCCTGACATCACTTCAATGTAAACATCTATCTCCCATAAAACTGCAAAGAAACGCTTGAAAGAATTGATACTTTATCGTTTCTCTAGAAAATATTTTATAAGCAAACTAGTTATCTCCATAAGCAGCCTTCTCCAATCCTTCTGGCTCGGTGTACTTACTATATTAAAAATAGTGACTCAATTGTAAAGTAATAAACTCATCTTATGGTAGGCTTAACTTTGACAAATAAGAGGGATGGGTCCACACATTCAAGAGAGTATGAACAACCTAAACTATTTTCAATAGAATATTTTATATAATTGTCTTCTATATCTGTGACTTCAAAATAACCAAATTCTCCGGATCCCGAGAAGCAAAATGTTGCACAAATCACGGGCCAGTAAGTATAAACCAAACATTGTGCCATCACACCGCATTAGACCAAAATGCCATAAACAAGCATTAAACCTGGCAAAGCTTAAATGCAAAAATCAGCTCTCCGAAGGTAGATAAGTGAATGTAATAACAACGCGATCATCAAGATGCTGGAGATGAATGAAGTTGAAAAAAGGATTGCTTTAAAATTTTCTTCGGGAAAAAGTAGAGATTAAAGACGGCTCATTGGACCTTAAAACAAGATGTGTCCAGTGGTTTTCTGGATGCTGCAACCACAAACGTTTTTTTAATGCAATCTAGCCATTTCAAGTCGAAAAACAAGCCTGTAAATATTAGCCAAGATTCATCCAGAACCGCTAGATCATTTCTGTGTTATCTGGACATCGTTTTGTAATAATTTTAACAACGGCAAATGATGATCTTCACAATTGGACTCAATCTAATTAAAATTAAATCTTTCACTTGCTACCCAATTTTGCTATGGTCGCTGTGGGTAGATCTAACAACATCCCATTACAGGTCACGTCTGGGGTCAAACGCATACATTTGATGTTAGCCAATAAGAATACATTCGGGACATCGGCAAATTGTCTTTTTCCGTTCGACGCCAAAGAGTACCAAATGTATTATAATACGTCACCATGATTGTTACTGAGATGGAAACGAACCAAATTGAAGCATGTTGTCTTACAAACATAGAACCCACTGCATACAAAAGGTCACGAAAGTACAAACGATCCTTAATCAAATGGCTTTGTTACTGGTAAATTTTCGTTCGTGCAAATCGAAGCTACACCAGGACCAGGTGGAAGTGAAATCGAACGAAACTCGGAAGCATTCGTACACAAAAATACTAACTGACAAGCTAGAAAATCGAAAGATCGATGCTATTAATAAGTTAATCAGCACCTTAGCTGGAATCTGGCTGGAATGTTTGATATTAAAGTAGCAGAAGTATTAAAAATGAAGATAGATGTCCTTCAGTTACAAATTGAACTGGCAGTCTCTCCTTTACATTAAACCGTCACAAACGAAGATATTGATGGAAAAAAAGCTTTAGGACCACGCGGTTAATAACAGCAATATACTTGATTATACTTGAATAACTACGTATTTAATTTAAACAGGGACAGTAAATATCACGTACAGCCATGAAGACGTAGGACATGGCTGGAAAATAATAGATGTGGTGACAAGAAAACCAAGTTGGTCATTAAAAGGCAAAAATTGCTTGAGCCAAATTTGTTTGACAGTCATTGTATATGACTTGTTACTTTGTACAATGTTATACCATCATAAACCAAAGGAACCCATTCCTTGCCTTAGAGATCAGTCCAGATATATTAATTTTTTAGTTGTTAATTTACAGTTACGACAGAATAAACATTACACCTTAAATAAACTTTGTGTTCATATTTGAAATTGCTTCAGTTACTAAAATGTCTTGCACTGAACCATGTGGCTTAAACAATTTCTATAGTAAACTTTCGGCATTTCCCTTTTATCTTCTCATTAAAAAAATGTGTTCCAGATGTGATTTGATTTATTTTAGGATATGCTGATCAATTTGAAATATTTATTTTTAATTTGCTACTTTCCGCAATTTCAAGACCTCTATTTTTTATTAGGAGGAACCGGAGTACCTGAAGAAAACACAAAACCTTCTGCTGGAAAATTGCAATTATATCGTGTACATGAGCAAAATGTATTTTGTTCCCGTTAGGTGCATACGGAATTTTGGTTGGTTCGTATGTTTAGCCAACCTCAGGTTTACTGTTGCATTGAAGCATTTTTAGGAAGATGACTTCACATCTTTATGAAACTTGGCACACAGTTGCAACATTATATCTCTTTACTTTCAAAATTGTGTAGTGTTGTGCCAAATATTAATGGCTTAAATGAACTTAAAAAGGTGGTATGTTTACCAATATGTTTTAAGTCAGACTTCAATGTCACATTTTCTGATTTTCATATTGTATTCAGGTGAATACAATTCAAAGCTTGACTAGACATAAGCAATTACTCTCAAGTGGTACAGTAGTATACATAAGTGTAATTCATTCTGCTTATGAATTAACCAACAATGAAAAATATTGTTCTTCGTAACAATGGTCTGGAGTATCTTTGTGATGTGGGTTTCTAAGGGGCTAGGTCACATCTTGATTATAGATCCATCGGTGGTTGACTGGTTAACATAGTTAGTCATCTACTATTGATCAAGTGCCTGTAAACACAGGTTCCGGGTTTGAGTTTTACTTAGGAAGGGTGAGCTCAACTCTAATCTTAACTGACAAGAATTTATAGCTTTCATACCTTTATACCAAATATCGTCATTCTGGGATGCATGGTTATTTAGGAACTAACCTAATCCAATAACTTTAACGTCATCCCTGGACCATGAAATTAAGGTCAACGCCAGATGACTGACTGACAAGTACTCAGCATAAGCTACCACTAGACAAAATTTGGTTTACCTATGGCTTAAGCCTACAAAGAAAATAAAGCAAAATGTCATGTGTTTACGTAGTCGCCAGATTCCTATATGTCTCGACTGCAGTCCCCACAGGTGAGACAATAAAACCTGGAAACTGATATTATTGAAAATTGACGTTAAATCCCAGTTGGTTACATGCATATTAATATTGAAGTTGCGGGTCCAATCTCATTATGGACAGGGTGCGTTCAAATCCAATTTCAATTTACAAGGATTGCTAGTATTCCTACAGAAGATCAGGGTTTCCACCATGGTGCAATTTATTGCAGATTGCACCAAAAAACTGGATGTGACTTTATAACTGAAAAAGCTGATAGTGGAATCAAATGCCATTCAAATAAACAAACTTATTTCTACAACTAAATTTAGTATGGTAGTTGATAATCATAAAGGTACATATATACATGTACATGTATTTGATGAAATGTTTTGCATGGTACCAAAAATTGAACTTTGGTTGCATACTTTGCTTATTTAATGATTTTGCTGTACTTTGTCATGTTCCTGAAAATTTTTTCTGAATATTAGAAAAAACAATATACAATCCATGCAAGTAATTTAAATTATTATTGATTATATGTTTTCTTCATCTTGATAGCCTGACTAGCTGTATTCTTATTTATCATCATCAGACTGTATACCGACATAAGAATCAGCTGAAATATATGTTGCATTCTTTACAACTGCATTAAGCAGTTGTTCCCCTTTTCGTTTTCTTCAAAGGTCTTTAGTTCAGATGTACACTGAATTTGTTAAATTGTTTGTCAAAAAAACTATTTTACGAAAGCTTTTTTGTTTAAAGGATATTGTTAATTTCAAAGTCAGTTGACACAGTGACGCAGATGATAATTGTGATATAAAATAATTGCAACTGAAGAATTCCAATTTTTTTCTATCCGTCTATTGTATAAAATATAGGTATGTTATTTTGAAGTACAATGGATGATCGATTAAAAAAATTCTTTTAGTTCCTGAATCCATCTGCAGAGTATATATCATGACATTAATATCTCAATATACTGATAATTTGATAAAACCTTAAAGCTCTTTGGTAAATATTTGTACCTAGTACATGTAGCCATATGAATCAGAACAGAAAAGCCAGCTTTGATCATCTTCTCTCCTGTTTAAACAATTGAAAACATGAGAAAATAATACCAGTCACTTTGAAGTAAATAAGAACTTAAATTTCGTATAACATTCTGTAAAGTTTAAATACTTTATGTGTAGCAAGTTTATTCCTTTCGTTCAGTCTTTTAAAGGAAATGGTTCAATCATTTAATCATTTTAATCAAGGTTACACGTTGATAAGCACCTTTTATCATAGCCACTGAAAGTTTACAAGCAGTCCCATTGCTGTTATAAATCAAGGTACATGTATTTAACTAAACAATGTGACCACAAAAGACATATTTAGTATTGTGAATAAATATTTAAAATGCATTTTCAACTGCATGTCACTGCACTCTGTAAGCAAACCCTTGTCAATTCTTGATTTTTAATATTTCATTTTAATTACTTTCATACCTAACATAAGAATACATCTATGAGGTTATGTTACTTATAAATAACTATCCCCTTTCTGAAGATCTAAATTAGTTAAAACTCTCATTTACAAGATACATTGTTCTAGTATATACAAAAAACAAACCAGATGTGAACATTCCACTTAACCAAGTTGACATCATGTGAAACTCATCTATAATGTGAACAGAAACTTGAAACTTTTGATAATTGCTTCTCCATACAGGGTCAGCAACATGACTCTGGTGATGCACAAATGTAGCTACAAATCTGTCTTTGATATATTCAGCCATCTGAAAAGAAATTGATGCTAATGTTAATTCATACATGTATTCAGTGACTTTAATAACTATATAACTATTTTATTTGTAGTTTTGATTGAGACACCTGTTTGGACAAACCAATGTAGATTGTGTTTCATTTCTGGTGATCAATGTACCTTAAAATTTTTCTGACAGTCAAACATGCCATGAATGTTGAATAAAACTAGAGCAACAGAATGGAAGGTGTACATTTAATGTCCACCATTAGTTTTACTGATAGTTTTAGTCAATTGTTTAAAATTAATTCCCCTTGTCGATCACCTAACCACATTAGTTATATATAAGTACTATTTATAATGATACCATGTTGTATGTTTATAAACTGTTATGTTTTTCACCCTTTTTTTCTTGTTAAAAAATTCGTGACTTACTGTGAAAAAAATTCAAATTTTCGTATATCATTTACGTACTAACCTAACTGCCGTTAAGTTTTGAAGATCTGCCAGTTTACTATATACTCTAAAGCCTACAAACCTCTCTAAATTAAATAGCGCAATAGACCTTTTTTGTATTTGATGAAAATATGTCATCTATTAGCCAAGTCAACGCCTGAAATCATTTTTCCAGATAGGGATAGTAATTCCTAATTTGAATAAAATCAGTCAATTACAACTCAAGTCAGAGAACGGAAACCAACAATCTAACAACGACAACACAAGATTGTGACATAACAAAAACCAAGAACAACACTTGAAGTTGCAAGTATTTTTAGTGTTTATTTGTATAAGTAACAACAATAAATAGCCACGTTATTGTCCATATAATTAACTTATTATATTCTAGAGACCCACAAAACGCTTATGATACTTGTCATGTTTTATCGAGTCTGTCCGTCCATTTTTTCATCACAAGTTTGTCAGAAAAACGTCTTTATAACTACTTAAAACAGATTAAATGACACTTGATAGGTATAACGTTCTCAAAATGTAGTCATATTACAGGAAATTTAAAACGAACAGTTATGCTCCTTATACTTGACATTTTCACAAAATACAATACCAAATTATTTGATGTTACATTTTCAAAGAATGGTACTTGTGGCTGAATAATAGGTAAATTTGTTTAGGTAAATATTTAGTCATATTATACGCCAAATTTGCAACCGATACCTCAATCTAAAATTTGACAAAGCCTTGATTTTTTGCTGAGATAGTTCATTTTTGACTAAAACGCCGAATTCTATGCGAATTTTATATAAGCAAAAACTAGAAATTCCAAAACCTTTGTGCCTTGTTGTAGTATCTTGACAACTTCTTAGACGGTAATGTTTCGCAGTGACATATCAGAATGATTACCAGACAAATGAATATTCTTGAGTAAGAAACAACGCATTCTTGGAGTCTTATACCACTTGAGTATCTACAAATTGCTGAATTAATCGCTGTACTGTACTTATGTCTGTATCTAATAACTTCGTTGATTTCAATGGTTAATACAAGCCTTATACGAGATTTCATTGAAAATCTCATAACTTGTAGCTTGTATATATTATTTCATTTAGGTTTTGTTCTTTTAAATTTGTCAACGCCTTTTTGTCTAAATAATATTAATTGCGAATTCATAATCGCATGACGTTTTTTCTATTGGACTTTTGTCAAAAGAAAAGTAGAAAAAACAAGCATTAATTATTAAATTCAATGAAAAACAGTTTACAAATAATCTGAAATAATAAGCACTAGATGAATGATGTTAAATAACCTTTAACCACATCATTCCATTACTAGAAAGCTAAATCTAATATTTCAGAATCATGATACAAGAAGTGGTGACAATGAGATCAGATCAACATACAGTTGTACTAATGTACAAGAACTAATTGGGTTACTCACTACGATCTTTGCATGCTAACGACCCGCTTTCGTAGATGTTGATAGGAGTTTGAAGAAGCCGCTGCTAAACATTTTACGTGCTTACCCAATAATATACTTCGGCATTAACAATTTTCTATCTATAGCTCCATTACATTTCTACAATTTATTATTTTTTTCTTATCTATTCTCGTGAATATAGCTGAAAAATTAATTGGGTTTAGAATATGGAATATTACAACGAGGAGATGTTTTCTTCAGTGAAAACGTTTACAAAACATTTTACTAATTTTATCCTGCAATCACGCAATTAAAGGAGCAAACATGCATTTACTGTATACGTTTTTGTACAATCAATTACGTTACATGATCGTCTGAAAGACTAATTTTAAACGTCGAACGTTTCCACACTTATATGTTAGAATATGGATTTTCTTATTATTTGAGAATTTCTGTAAATTTATCTCACGTCATGGAATTAATATCATATTATAATACACGCCATTATCTATTAGCACGCGCATGGTGTAAAGCACATTAGATTAGTCTTACACTAATTTTATCTTTTAAAATGTTCATCTAACACCGAATCGAATTTCATATTTCTTGCAGGTATTTCTTCGAACCTAAGATTCCAAAAAGAAATTAATTTAACATGGGATGCGTAAGTATCAACTCTCGGTTCTTATTTAACTACATAAAATCTCTAGTTCAAATACTTGTTACAACTTCCCAAAGTCTAATCGACTTTTAATTTTCTGATTTTCTGATAATATAATTTGGCTTACACGAACATAATACTATCTGAACACTGAACGTACACTAATTGGAGCCCGATTTCAGGAATGGTGTGCTCGACCCCAAACTATATTGGTATGGATTGAATGTTTTTCTGTTAGGATTTTCCTCTCCCTCTTCCTGCCACTGCAAAAAACAGGAAAAGTCGGAAAAGGACAATCTTTGTACTGATGTGTTACTTGCCCGGTCTAAATCTTTCTATTTTATTCACTCGACATTAGTGTCATTTTGACTGAAAGCCTACATTATCTGAAATAGTTGGACTTTGTACTCAACCCAGACTCGTATGTTTATTGTCTTCACTACTTTCGACCATTCTGAAAAGACCGAATGTCTCGACCGGTCTAGATTGACCGAAAGAGTCTCAACCTGGACCCGACCTAGTCTCGACTAGTCTCAATTTGCCTGAATTAGTCCCGACCAGTCAGTCTGAAAATACTTAATGAGTCTCGCACTGAACTAGATCCAGTCTCGACTGTCTCATTATTTTTGGAGTATGTCTCGACTAGTCTGAAAAGTCGATCCAGTCTCATTATTGTCTGAATATGAGTCTCGACTATTAAAAAAAATGATTATATCTATACCTGATATCAACTAAACTTGGTAAACAATTTTATTACAGGCACAACAAATGAAGTTGGTGCTTTGTGAATCAATCACCTACATTTGTTAACTTAAAAAATACAATATACAAATCCAAAGAAAAACGAGAAAACGGCAAACTCCAGAACAACAAGTAAAAAAAAGGTGCACCCGCAAAGGTCCTGATATATTTCAAAAGAAATGGTTTATTGATGATGTTTTGTCCCTTAACAAAACTGAATATGGTTACTATTTGCCTTCAATTTACCCTAGCGAGCTTGAAATTAAAAAGCCTCTATTTAAGACTACTTATAAAAACAGACTCAGAAAAACTACAAACTCGACTCTACGACAACATGAGAACTTCAACTTTCCAATTGTCAGCTTCATGTTCATTGACAGCAGCTCCAGCTTATGATCTGTACACACCACAACTTATTCGTTATTCTTCATCCTGCAATAGGTATTCCGATTTTCTAGACCAATCATTGCTGTTTACTACTAAACTACGAAAACAACGGTTTGTTGTACCAAGGTTGTTGTTATTTCTCAAGACGTTATAGGTCGTCATCATGACTTGATTGATCATTATGGGAAATCAATCTCGCAAATACGATTGAACATTTTCGTTGAGTCATATGTAGTGTTTCCTATTTCTGGATTTGAGTTTATCATAGACATGGCAATGAGTTACTCGTCGGGTGTCTAATTAGTGGTGGGCACTGCTTATTAGTACGTTAAGCATACAAGGTTTTTGGGTTTCGGTTTACTCTCTTTCTGTTTTTGAATTTTTTTGTTTTTGTGTTGCGCTGTGTGCGTTTGTCTTTATCCGGATTTATAACTGTCCCTTGATTTTGTTCTTTCGAAACACCTTTTTCTTTAACTTTACCTTAAACCTATGCTTTAAATAATTAATTGAACATAGGGCCTCGGTGGCCGAGTTGTTAAGGTAGTTCGTCTACTATTTATCACCTGGTCTGTCAACACTGAGGTTGCTGGTTCGAGTCTTAATGCGGGTAGGGTTTAATCGACTCATATCTTAATTGACAAGGATTGCCAGTTTTTCTACCGAAGGTCAGGGGTTCTCTCCGGGTACTCCGGCTTCTACTTCCAATTAAAACTGGACGCCATGACATAGCTGACAAATTGCTGAATGTGGCGTTAAACATCATTGAAACAAATAAACAAAAATTAATTTAACATATGACCATCTTGAACTTGTAACTTTCACATCATATTATTCCATCGCCGAATGAAAAAATACTTTAAGCATTTAGAGTTAAACGCCACTAATGAGTCTTAAGTAGACGAAACGCGCGTCTGTCGTAATGAGTTTTTTCACTTTGGTAATATTGAATACATCTTGTTGGAATATTTGACCAAAGCCAACTAACAGCACGGCACGTCCGCGGGTGGCGGACTGGGAAGTAACTATTTTGGGGTTAAGTTGGAATGAGAAAGATCAATATGTTATGAAAGTCCACAAGACGGCATTAATATGGATAAAGAATAAATTCACATGAAAAAATCTGTATATTGTATCACCTCGCTAGTACTTTCACTGCTTCCTGCAGCTCTTCAGGCGACAATAATGTTTACAAATATTGTTTACATAAACATGAGATACAAAGATGACGTGATAATGTGTTCAAAAATTAGAGAAAATAATGTTCATAACGTCGCATAAACAAACAATGCGTTTATATTAATTAATTATAAGTTAATCAGTTGCTATTAATAACAGTTAATTAGCAATAAACATCTAGCCATTTAAGTGTGGCGTTAAACTACGTATAAAATGTATTTCCTTTTCATCATGCAGAGATTGTTTGTTAAAAAAAACCACTATAGTAATGGGTTTGTGTACAGATGTATAGAAATATGTCATATCATGGGGTCCATATGTTCTAAAAATCATCAAACTTATAGTGTTTGCCTTGCTATAAAGTCTTTTATATTTCTAAAATATTGTATCTTTAATTCAACTATCTGTGTGACCACTCCTTTCAACTCACACTTATAACATAACATTTTGCCATAAGACAATTTAAGTATATTGGAAACCCACTGGAACATAGCAATATTTCCGTTTTATCAATATTAAAGGCAATTATAAATTTTTTTAATTTCGTAGGCAATATCACTCCAAAATTTATATGTTATTAATAGTCACAGTCGAAAAAAAAACAAATGCAGTAATACAAATTAACAGTATTTGGTATCTTTCAGTTTATTTTTATACAAATAAGTATTGGTCAAGATAATTCTGTGGAACAATTTATATTGAAAATTAACAAACAAGCGTGCTTACACGACAACTTACTGGTACCTAATTTATCTTCCTACTTGACAAATTTGTAATTTTATCTACTAACTTTCGATATAAATATTTTATATTTGTTTAGACTGAAAAAAATATCATCTACAAGGAAATTTTGAACATAATACGGTGTTGACTGTTTCTTAAAAATTGTTTAAAGCACTGCGGCATTCTTGACAATAAGCTGTTATATCTTAAATAAACATTGCTTTGTAGTCTATCATTAACCATATGAAAAATAATGTTTGTCCGCTCGAAGTGAGTGTAGTATGAAAACTCATAAGCTTTAAAAACAAGATTAAGAAATAATTATGAATGTTTTGAGAAAACACAAAGGCAGGTAAAACCCTTTTCCCACATTTATACTAAAGTAGATTTTACTAGTTAGATTACGGATATATGTACGTTTTAGAAAAATTTCTGTCTTAACTCGTTTTGGCATCCAATCCACCAATATTGATTTTCTTACACTGTTCTTGTAAACTCAGCGTCTTTCTACAGAATCATTTTAATATACATGTATGTAGTATTTTGTACATGTACACAATTAATATATTAATACCCCGTTTTCGAATTTGGTCTGTATATTATCCATTCGAAGCTAAAATTTTAAATCTTAGACATTTTAACATTTATTAAATACTTGCCATAAATTGTATTTACTTTCTGAAATTTATGGTGATTTTGTTATAAAAAATCCAGAATCATCTCTAATTGTATAAAAAGACATCGATAGGGATAGCCATTTGATATTTATGGGAATCTAGGAAGAAACTTTTATTTAGTGGTTAAAATATTTAAAAAATGTCAAATTTTTCGTCTCTTATATTCCATTATATTTAAATATTGACCACCAAATATACAAAATGCTCAATTATAACCTAGCTGGTAAATATTACTTGACTCTATTACTTGATAGAAAAATTTAAGCATATATGATGAATGTTACAAGATGATTGTATAAAACAATCATTGCTGTTTAGTAATTCACACCGATATTATTCTAGGTTCAATCCAAATCTGGGGATATCAGTGGAAATAGAAACCGATGTAAGTATGGATAACAGCTACTGTTTTCTAACAAGGTATAAATAATGTAATCATGCCAATTACTTACAGTTGTCGTTCTTTAACAGTATTCGTTCAGTGCATTATACAAATTACTATTTGTATTCGGTCACAAACCAGAATTTTCAGGATTAATACATAACGTACATGTATAGGCATTTTTGTTAAATGCTATTTTTTAAAGAAAAATAAAGAGATAAAATGATTATTGCCAATCAATAAGAAGTCCTTCTGATTTCTAAGAAAATTTATAATAATTTTGATAAGGAATGATGATGTTTTATATAATTTTTGATCAAATTAATTTTCAGGTGAGAAGGAACTAGATTTTGGCTTTCCTGCAGACAAGTGTACAAGGTACTTGTTATTAAAACCTATTTACTTTATTTAGACTAACACATGAAACGTAATTTCTTATTGATTCCTAGTGTAAATGTAACTTAATGCATACGTTAGTGGACCGAATTTAGTATCGGACACACTTTACTATTGTATATTAACGATTTCATTCTAAACCGTAATAAGAATAACAATACAGGTAGTTCAAAATATTATATAAACAGACGAAACGCACATCTGGGGTAATGAATTTGTCACCTAGGTAATTTTGATAACATTTTGTTGGAATATTTCAGCAAAGCCAAGTGACAGCTCGTCCACATGTAGGAGATGTTTACGTAATTTATTTATATTGACACTCAATGGTTAAGGCCATTCGTTGGTCAGTCTTGTGTGTCTAATTTTGACAAAACACCGTCATTTGTATCGTTGCATAATCTTGTAGACTTGTATATTATTTTTGTTTATGCTGTATCATCATGCTTGTCGACCCGATACAAAATAAGTGTACTGGTTAGTAGCTTTCTTTATACCTGTATTGTGTTTTCACACGATCCCAGTGGACTTATATTATTCCATCTCCCAATTAAGAATACTATTTTGGCATCTCCCAATAAAGGATCTCTTAAGCATTTAGAGTTAAACGCCACTGATGAGTCTTGAATAGGCGAAACGCGCGTCTGGCGTAATGAATTTGTCACCTTGGTAATTTTTATAACATTTTGTTGGAATATTTGAGCAAAGTCAAGTGAACGCTCGTCTCCAGGTAAGGAATGGTTGGGGCAATGTATAGAAGTTCAAAGTTCATTAAAAGAGAGAAGGTTCAAGATCAATGTCTTATGACTTGTTTACGTTATTCATTTATATTGACACTCAATTCTTAAGGCCATTCGTTAGTCAGTCTTGTGTCTATAATGTTTACAAAACACTGTCATTTGTAGCGTTGCATAATCTTCTAGACTTGCATATAATTTATTCACCTTTCTTTTTTATAGTAGATGGGAAAATTCAGATTACGGTAAGTTTTGTTTAATGTAATAATCACCATGTAAAGATTATTGATATCATGTTTTGAATAAACCTATGTTTAAACAATATTAATACCGCGCATTTTGTTTGAATGACAAAAGATACTGCACGAAAAATATGACAGAAATCCAAACGTGAATATCTCTTCCTCCAAACCCTGATGTCAAATTTATATTATATAAAAGCTTTTGAAGGCACATTCTCGTTTTCGTTGTTAACTATAAAAAAAAATTTAACAAACAACATATTATACATTGTCTGCCTCATAACTACTCATTATCAGTCAATAATATTAAAATATATCGGGTTAGTTATGAAGTGATAGTAGAAAGTGCAATAGAATAGCTAGAAATAATAAGGAAACTAATTTCAAGAACGTTATTTAGGTAAATTTATGAATTCTCATAAAACATCAAATATTATAAAAAGTGTCATTATTAAACAAATTATGATTACCTTTCGAATGCTGAATATTGCTTCTCTGTTCAATGAATTAATGTTGTTTATTGTTCACTGCTGTTAATTGTGTTTTTAAATTTTTTGTTAACCATGGGTAAGTTTCTTCTCATTAACATTCTTCTCATTAAAACCTAGAGTACTATTAAATATAGCCATTGTTGTTGGTTTTGTTATTTTGTATGCAGAGGAACATCAGCAAGATGATAGAACAGCCAGATCTATTCCAACTCAGAGATTCTCAGCAGGCATATATAACCCTAGTATTAATCGTGGTGGGAAGTAACACTTTTTATAATCTGAAGGAGTTGCTTTATTGGACTTAATTGAAAGTCAAAGTAATATGTCTACGTTTGGATGAAATGCTTGTAATTCTAGCATTCTGGTAAAATGAAGCCATATCAACGCATGTAAGAGACAAAGCCCTATTATCTTTCTGATGTTTTTTTCTGCTGACGAAGGTCCATTCGATGTAAATATTTAAAACAAATAAAGGTAATAACAAAATACCGAACCTCAACTGTCAAGGAAAGCGAGATACTCTTGAAAAATAGCAATACAGATTAGTACATTCATATCATAAATCATTTGCGACTGGCAAAAAGCAGAATAGATGATTGTGATGTGATATCTCCTGTTTTCATAGACATCTTGTTTTATTGATTTAATCGGAAAACATATAACATAGTTCGGAAATTTGAGCAAAATATAAAGTCTTTATCTTATTCATTGTTTCAGCTTATATATCACAAGTTAATATTTTGATTTAACGTATTGAAAATATAGTTTATTGTGTTATAAGATACGTTTGCCGTACGAGGCTGAAAAAAGAACTGCACCAAGAGCCCGAGATATGATTATGTGAACATATGAACAAGAGCCGTACATTTAAATGATACATAATTCCATCTTTAGTAATGTGGAATAATTTGTCAAAATAGTCATATACAGGTTTTTGTGTATATGTGTTTAATCTGTATTAAATCTGCAAATTAAAAAAGTCCCGTTTTTACGAGCAAAGTACATGTAAAATAACTCTGTACTGAACAAATTAGAATTTTACCTAAAACGAAAGGAGGCTCGCATCTATTAAAATTTACAATAAAAAAATGAGAAAGGTTTTGTGTTGTATGAAAAAGTCCCCATTATTTCACAAGGCATGTAACCCAATGTTGAAAATCTCTAAATTTACCACTAAGTATACAAACAACGAAGCTAAAATAATAACCGCGTAGAATTTGAAGAAAATATGTAAAATTATTCTCAAGATATAGTTTTTAATGCCACTATAGCTATGCATAGAGATGAATGGTAATTATTATATTTGTTTTTTAATTATTATTCACGATTAATATAACAGATATTTTATATTAAAACGTTAATTCTCCATATCAATCGCATGTCTTATTTCCTATGCTTTTGTCATAGTTCGATTTGGCATAAATGTCAATAATAATTTCACAAGCACCATTTTTGACATTAACCTGGTAATGTTGCATTGCTTGAGAGAACATGCAAATTAAAAAATATTGATTGATTGATTGATTAATGGTGTTAAAAAATATTAAAAGCTTGCCTAAGAGTACTACTTAAACGAAATTATTTCAAACGAGTCTTGTTATTAAGTCAATCGTTTGTAACGAATAAAAATCTCAATTTATATGATAATACCATTGCTGCATTTATATTTAATTCCAGACTATGCGATGTTACATTGAAACATCATTTGAATCTGTTAAGTTGTACAAACGTACTTTTAGGTTGTTATTATTGAAATGGAAAATAAGAAAATATAAATAATCATTGGTTTCTTGTCAGATTGACCCGGGACATAACTCCGGCAACATCATTAAGAAATGGTATGTAAAACGTACGGAAGATGTCGTTATGAAAATATACTACACATACACATAGTTTACAATTAGTAAAAAATGCAATATGCTTTTATGACATTAGTAACATAAATAATCGTTTAAGGGAACACATTTTCTCGTAGAGTGTAATCATGGTCTATTTATAATTTATAATTAGACCAAGAAATCATTCTAAATTAAACCAGAAAGATGATGGACATTAACAATGGACTTCAACCTTAATTGACAATCACTAACAGTTTTTCTAATGAAGGTCAAGGGTTACTACCAGGTGATTAAGTTTCAGTAGAAATTAAACTACTACATGCAAACTAAAACAATAACATGTTTAAGGAAATGCAATTATGTTCAAATGAACGATTCCAGCCAATTGCATAAATGAATGAAAAATGTTTTTTAAAGTTTCAAAGTAGCTGTTTAACAACATCAATTAATTATTATTAAATTTTAAATTATTACACTTTAAGCATAAGTTACAAGTAAATTGACATTATCGTTTACACACCATATCTCTCGATGATATTATTATCGTGTAATTATATCAGAAGCGGTGTTTGTTAGTTGGAAGCAAAAAGGTATTTTACTTTATCTTGCGCTGACATCAAAATATTTGTATGTGTTTCCATGTTTCCATGTTTAAATCTTAATTCTGTTATGTTTTTTCAGTTTGCACTTAATGGGATTTTAAAATAAATTTCACTTTCAGATCGAAAATATGCTCAAGACCAAAATGATGCACAAAATGTTGCGCCTACGCAGAATAGGTTAGTTTTAATACTTAACAACATTTAATGTATCAGTTTGTAAGCGCATTCTTATCAGACCAATATTAATAAGAATAAAACTATTAGATGTTCCTAATTTTCAACATGAATATCCAATAGTTGTAATTCCGCCTGACCAACAGGCTTCGTCAGTGTTTTTACAACGAATACCTAGGTAAATAGAATTTAATATTCGTTGTAAAACACTGACGAAGAAGCCTGTTGGTCAAGCAAAATATTTGTGCAATTTTTTAAAGTGTAAAACTTTGTTTTTGCTTTAGTTATGTATCTAGATGTTGTTGTACATATTTTTAAACGAATATATATATATGCATGTGTGTGTGTGTGTTGGTGTGTGAGGGTGTGTTAGTGTGTGTGTGTGTGTGTATGAAAGTGGGTAATTAACCTTATTTAGTTGTATTCCATGCAAACACAACAAGCGTTATTTAAGAATTGAGGGTTGTTGATCAAACTGTAATAAACCTTTCCCACATCTTTTGTCAGATATTTAATTAATAAAAAAAGGATAACACAAAATTAGTTCGTTGTCACCAAAATAATGATTATATACACTAATTTTTTCGAACGAACATTTTTCAAATAGGAAATAGTATCTATAGTAAAAACTATTTAAGGCGCGGACAAGGCGTTTTTTCCTGCAACCTTGGTTAATAAGTTTATCCAGAAGAAATTGGTGCCGTTTTCACAAATCAGTATCAGTATACTTGCTGCATTCTCTTGCTTACCCGATCAATTGAGAAATATAGAAATCGCAAGCCAGAAAATTGCTGCATAATGAGGAAAAAATGTATAATTTTAAACTAAAATTCGTCTCGTTTGTCGTCAGTTCATGTGTTAGAAGACCGTTGGTGTCATATTCGTGCTCTCAGTTTCAAAGGAATACTTGACGAAAACGCATTGTTTAGAAGATTCAAATATGTTGACGATAATAAAAAAAAACATACTATAAACATGTTCTTCATTGTAGCACCATTTGTCTTTTATCAATTTGTCAAAGACAACTAGGTTAATAGAATTTAATACTCATCAGTATCAATCGAACCAGAACAACATTGCGATAAAAATAAATGAGCTGTTGTAGAGCTTTTATTACCAAAATTTCTAAACGTTATACCTAATCCGGTTTAGGCTATCTACACCATTAAAATAGAACAAAACCCTAGGATTGAAATAATTTTCAAAATTTTAGCTAAGTAAATTTTGCCCATAACTATATTAATGAAAAAAATCAATGATCTTCCTGTCTGCACCGAAGTGTGACTTCTGGGTTGGTGATACACTCCGGGTATAATAAAAGTATTGTTGTAACCTAAAACAAAATATAGGCATATGTGGAAGCACAAGCTTTATGTAGGATTTCTTGAAAACATTATTTTAGTTTTTTGTGAGGAAAGTTGGTATTACGAGTTGGACAATTAAAAGTTCTAACAGATGAAATACAAGAAATCGATTTTAATTTTAAATTGTCAACAAGTTCTTTTGAATATTTAAGAAACCACATATGATCAAGTTTACTGCGCGAAAAAAAAACCGTTTCACATTATTTTTGCTGTTCTTCTTTCACTGCAGACAATATTAAGTCAAACGTTTGACATCTCTTTGGTAGTAGCACTAAGATGATTCGGTTATGTACCTTTCTTTGTAAAAATTTTGTGTAATTTTGGAATCCAATACAATTATGGTAAGTCTGCAGAAAGACTTATGGTTAAGCAGGATTTTATCCTGTTCCACGCAGCGGGATGCCTTATTGCAAAGTTAAATGTGTCGATAGATCCTTGACACATATCAAACGTATTCACAGATTTTAATTCGTAATCGTAAATAATTCATCAAATATTAATATGTTTTCAGATGGTTCGGAATGACATCTAAGAATCCGTGTATTCTCACATTTAAGTCCCCCATCATGATCACCAGTTCCTGTTTGCCGTAATCTGAATATACAAATTAAGTAATTTATTTTGATCTTGGAATATAGCAGGTGGTCTAGAAAAGGCTGGAAAGTAACCGACAAAACAAAATATTAATTGTTTCATCCTATTATTGAATTTAATACCAACTATTAGTTCGCTCTATATGTCTAGTTCTAGCACAATTTCTCATGATTTGTCTACAATAAGTACTATACCACCCGAATACTGCCTCGAAAGTTAAATGGGTCATTTTCTGGCACTGCATTGGCAAAAGCGTTAAATTAAATGTTTATTAATTTTTGAGAATTTACGTTGTGCCTTCTAATCCAAGATTCTGATATTCATTCACACACATGTACATCGTATTTCTTAAGAGAAAAGGTAAGATAGTGGTACGTGACATTACGCCACATGCGTTCCAACACTTGAAATGAATTAGTGTTTAATTAGGCATAGACAGTTCAATTGGTAATTCACTTACACATTCACAGCAATTTCAAAAAAGGAGATTCTTAAAAATCACAAATCGGTATTGGCATCCTTTAGTCTCAAAATCAAAGTTGAAGATTGTGATCTCCCCTTCTTGTATTGGATACCAAAACTTCACAAAATCCATACAAATAGCATTTCATTGCAGGATCGTCTAATTGTACCACCAAAACACTATCGCAATTCCTGACCACTATTTTAACAACAATAAAATCGGGACTTCAAACATATAGTGACAAATTTTACTCTAGGAGTGGAATAACTGAAATGTGGATATTAAAAAATTCAAAAGACCTGATAGACATGTTGAAGTCTGGGTCTCTTTCCCATTGAAACAGCATAAAAACATTCGATTTTTCAACACTCTAGACGGTCATCCCTCATGTGCAGCTTAAAACCAGGCTTAAAGATCTTATTAAATGCTGCTTTTTCAAGAAAAACGGAAAGAGACGATATAAATGCTTGTAATTAGCTGTGACAGATCTTACTTTGTCATTAATGATTCTAAATCTAATACTAAATATACTGAAGACCAAATCTGTCATATATTCGATTTTCTGATTGACAATATATTCGTCATGTTTAGAGGACATGTTTTTCAACAGACTGTTGGTATTCCAATGGGTACTAATTGTGTTCCTCTCCTCTCCTTGCCGACCTGTTTTTGTATTCTTATGAGGGGCTATATTGATGATGTTTTGTCCCTCAACAGTGCTAAATTTGGTGACTTTTTGCATTCAATTTACCCACGCGAGCTTGAAATTAAAGACACCACCAATACACTTAGGTCAGCCTCTTACTTAGACCTACTTCTAGAAATAGACTCAGGAAAACTACAAACTATACTCTACGACAAACGTGATGACTTCAACTTTCCAATTGTCAACTTTCGTTCATCGACAGCAACATTCCAGCAGCTCCAGAGTATGGTGTGTACATTTCACAACTGATACGTTATTTTAGATCCTGCGATCGGTATTCCGAATTTCTAGACCGATAGTTCCCCTCGTTGACTACTAAACTACTCAAACAACGGTTTGCTGTACTTAGGTTGATGTTATCTCTCCAGAAGTTCTATGGTCGTCACATTGACTCAATCAATCTCTCAAAAACGATCATACATTTTCGCTTTGTTATGGGTAGTGTTTCCTATTCCTGGATTTGACTTTTCCCAAGACATGACAATGAGTAATTCGACGGGTGTCTAATTAGAGGCAGGCACTGCTTACTCGTCCGTCGCACCTAAGTGCCCCCAAGGTTTTTATTGGGTTCGGGTTATTCTCTTTCCTTTTTTTGTGTTTTTGGTTTTTGTGCTGCGTTTGTCTATGTCCGGATTTGTAACTGTCCCTTGACTTTTGGCTCTTTTTGTTCGGTCTGTTTTCTTTGCTAGTTTTTAATTGGAAAAAATTTAATTATGCGTGTCAAGACTGTGCTTCCACGTGCACATGATTTTAATTATATCACAGATGTAAAAACAAAAAAAAATCCTTTTGCGACGTTATGCACAAATTAAAAACGAATGAAAAAAACGCTTAAAAGATACAGTTAAGATAGATATATAGTGTAACTAAAATGAAGAATGATGAATATACAAAAATATGCATAGGAGTGCCGAGGATTGAATGGATTAAAAAGTGTGCAATAGTTTTCCTCAATCGAAACCGACATTAACTGACATTGCTGTTCGACATGAGTTATGATATTGTTTTAAGATTCATTATATGAATCAAATCTGTTTTGCAGAAAATCATCGGTGTATAAAAATGAAATGTAAAGTTTGTGAGTGAGTTGGTGAGTTCATACACCAATGAAATCAGCTTTTATTTAATTCCAGCCATTTAAGAAAGAAATAATTTTCATGTTCAAGGAACACAAAAAATGAAAAATCGAAAAAAATGCATTAGGTGTATTTTGGTTATGTAAAGAAAAACAAATACACACTTTTGTTGGCGATTCCATTGTTAATAAGAAGACTATACAAAACTATTATGAATTATAACATATTTAATATTATTTAAATATAGATATACATGAAATATTGCCAAACGATTCGTTATAAGATAGAAAATTTTAGAAAATATTTAGTAATATATTAAATAATACCTTTTTATCCATTCTGCGGAAAGAACTATTCTTTATAGTTAATAAGGAGAAATTTGTACTTAATAAAACAAAACGTCATTTTTATATATTGGACTCGTTATATTTTCAATTTATAATACAATTAATGGCATATTCGTAAATATTGCATTACCTTCTACAAAATCCCTACCTTCAATTCAACAATTATATATATCATAAAAGAATTTGATTTAACTATGAAAAAACCTATAAAAAGAAGGAAAGTCATTATTTGTTTGAAAATTGTCAGTCAATAATCATTTAGTTCGCATCCTTATTAAATTACTGCCAATCACTCCTTGGTATTAAGCCGTGAAATAACCCTTGCTGTAGAAATTTTCCAACCTGTGTGGACACATAATCCCATTCGTCACATCGGGTCATCACATTGTTATATGGATTTGCAGGATCAATGACGTAGTATCCTTTGCATACACCAGCACTGTAACACAAACCAAGTTAATGTTTCCAATTTTGTTGTCAAAGAAAATGAAATAGAGTTTTATATTACAAAGCCTATGAAGTCTATTAAAATAAGCAATGAATAGAGTGTTTTAATGAAATATGGTCTTATCTACAATTTTGTCTGCTCATTGCTTCAAGGGTGGCTTTTGTTATTTAAAATTTTTTTAAATAGTTTCCGCCTTCAGACAATATAAACCGACATGATTACTTCATGCAACTTGCACGCTGCGTTTGTCACCGAATTCTAGATCCATAAAGAAAAGATCGTATTTATGCTTCAAGTAATCGGGACCGTTTAACAAACCAATTACAATAACAAATTTGTAATGTATGCATTAACTATGTTTATGTATCATTCATGTCAGAACCTTGAAGCATATGTATTTTTTTAAATTTTAAGACAATAACTAAACATTATAACAAAGAAGCAAAACGTGTAGTTATCTATGCAATTATAAATAGTTTGTTCCTTCTGGCAATAACAGGTTATACTTTGTTGGCTCAATTAATAACTATTATGTTTTCATCAGCTAATTGATGTAAAGTTTGAATAATTTTAACTTTTTACCTAGTTAATGAGAACTGAATTATTATTTTGTCCAACATGTAATTTGCAATGTGTGCGGTTTGGGCTAATTAATTAACAAAAAACTGAACAACAATAAAACAAACAATTAAAAAACAAACAAATTTGAGTACCAAGAAAAATATCAAAACCGGGAAGAGTAAAGGTCCACCAGAAAGAAAAAAATGATCACACAAGTCGATAACATTACATGTACTTGTAAACGAGAGACAAACTTAATGTCTATACAACCTCTGATTTTTCCTAATCTTTAACTACAAGTTTACGACACAACATTGATAAGAGAATTAAAGCTGACATTATTTATTCAAATGTAGACACACACTTTTATTTTCTAATGATAGTAGATGCCTGATGAAGTGCTTCGTGCTATTTTCTAATGTTAGTAGATGCCCTGATGAAGTGTTTCATGCCATTTTCTAATGTCATTAGATGCACTGATGAAGTGCTTCATGCTATTTTCTAATGTCAGTAGATTCACTGATGAAGTGCTTCATGCTTTTTCTAATGTTAGTAGATGCCCTGATGAAGTGCTTCATGCTATTTTCTAATGTAAGTAGATGCCTGAAGAAGAGCTTCATGCTATTTTCTAATGTTAGTAGATGCCTGATGAAGTGCTTCATGCTATTTTTTAATGTTAGTAGATGCACTGATGAAGAGCTTCATGCTATTTTCTAATGTTAGTAGATGCCCTGATGAAGTGCTTCATGCTATTTTCTAATGTCATTAGATGCACTGATGAAGAGCTTCATGCTTTTTTCTAATGTTAGTAGATGCACTGATGAAGTGCTTCATGCTATTTTCTAATGTCATTAGATGCACTGATGAAGAGCTTCATGCTATTTTCTAATGTCATTAGATGCACTGATGAAGAGCTTCATGCTATTTTCTAATGTCATTAGATGCACTGATGAAGAGCTTCATGCTATTTTCTAATGTCATTAAATGCACTGATGAAGTGCTTCATGCTATTTTCTAATGTAAGTAGATGCCCTGATGAAGTGCTTCATGCTATTTTCTAATGTCAGTAGATGCACTGATGAAGTGCTTCATGCTATTTTTTAATGTTAGTAGATGCACTGATGAAGTGCTTCATGCTATTTTCTAATGTTAGGAGATGCCCTGATGAAGTGCTTCATGCTATTGTCTAATGTCAGTAGATGCACTGATGAAGTGCTTCATGCTATTTTCTAATGTTAGTGGATACACCGATGAAGTGCTTCAGTAAACATTACTATTTTGTCTATACAATAAACCATGAACGTTCTTGTCAATCTAACGAAAATTTAGTAGAGTTTGATCAAACAAAGTATATCGTTAAAACAGCATAATTCGGGAAAAAATGTCAAATAAGTATCTCTTAACATTAATTAACATATTCGTGATTGAAAAAAGAAACATGAACAGATGCAATTTACCTCCTAGTTAATTCTTCAGTGTAATTGTCATACCAAACTCTTTTAATTCTTTCATAATTTTGTAAAGCTTTCATTACATGGTAGAGTCCTTGTTTCATGTCAAAGTTACCCGGTTTTCCTGCATCTTCCCACTCTCCCATAGTAATAAGCTCGAGTGGATAAGATGTAGGCAGGCGTATGGATGATCCATCCTGTAATAAAGGAAGAAGAAACTTAAAAATATTTGTAATAGAGTTGCTTGTTTGTACATATGTATGTCAAGCTCTGTTATACATTGCATCATTAACAAGTTGAAGATACTGATATTTTATCAAATACGGTGTTTCAATCCAATGCAAATAATAAAAAACAAGACTCAGTTATTATCCTTAGTTTTAGTATTAAACTCAAAATGTAATAGGATGCAAAAGAAAACATTAGCACAGACTCAATTTTATATTTGAGCTTTTATACACGAATCCGGGTTTAGTTTTTTCACTTAAGAGTAATGGAAGGCATATACATTTCTCCTATAACATGCCTTTAAATAATATCATTTTTTTCAAAGCTTGTATACAAGATCTTTTACTGAGTTACAAAAAAAAAATATCCAAGCAAATCAACCGTTGTACACGAGAGATATTAACTTAACATTAATTATAAGTTTTTAAGGATGTTTGCTTTGCTGATTTTTTTTTGTTGTAGTTGTTTTTAGTTCGTTTACAAGGGTTTAAATTTTACATAAAGTTTAGCTTTAATAATGCTGTTTATCCTTTGGTTAAATTTAAACCTTGGTATTTACGTCTAAATAAAGTCTAAAGTTGTTCAAAGTCGCAATTGCCCAAAGTTGTCAACCTGTCTAAAATTCCTTAGTGTTTATATGTGGTTTGAGTTCCTAGTGAACTCTATTGTAGAGTACTAGAACCGTTCAGACAAGTGTAAAAACTAAATTTAAAATACTTTCAGGTTTGTAGTTCACACTGCTTATTAAAACCACTGTATTGAATAATAAACATTAACAAACCTCCAGGCAAGTTCTTTTCCAGTACTTCACCAGACGAATTAGTTGCTTAATCTTCGGTTTGCCATAACACTTTGATTGCACAAAATCTCTCTGCAAAGGCGCCAATGCAGCAGACGCAGTTTCTCGAAAGCTATAGTCGTACTTCATTCTTTCGTATATCTGTCTTGGATTATCTGCACATAAAAGAGTTTTATATTATATAGCGTGTTACCGTCATTTTAATTAAAGTACAAATACGGATTCGGTTAAGTGAATGTCACATAAGAAACCGCCTCAAAAAACTACACAGGACTATTTACATTACATTTTAGCAAGTATTAGATATTTTGTAAGTTAAACATACCATAGTAGATAAATGTCGGTAGGACATCTACATCCATGCATTCAGTTAAATCAACTCTTAGTTGAACTTTAACAGCTGCTTGAGTTTTTCCATCGATTTTACATTTGTCATGTAATTTTAAATATTCCTCCAAATATTTAACCGCTTTTATCCTCTGACTTTCTATATTGGTTCCATCATTGTTCATGTATACTACAAGGTCTATATCCGACTTATCTTTAACAGCAGTGCCTTTAGACAGAGAACCACTCTAGACGAAAAACAAGCCCATATGAGTACCAATATAACGAGGCAGTAAATTCGCATTTTAAATGTTAGATAAGATCAAATTTTAATTAGGAAAGATGTGTTTTCGGTTAAATTATTAACGCGAATTAAATGATAATAAACATAGAACTTTGTCCTGAAATTTATTTTCTGTGGATTAAATTTTGATTTTGTGCGAATTTTCTTAGCTGTTTTTTTTTAAATAAAAAAAATCTTATTTTGTTAGGTTAAAATACTGCATATTTACATATAAGCTAAATACGAATGAATGTTTAAATGTTCGAATTTAAATGCTCAAATTTTAGATCATATTGGGAGGACGGATTAAGCATTATAAAGGCAAATGAACAGGTGCAATTGTACCTGCACTCTCCCAATAAAATAAAAATCAAAAATTTACATTATTGTCGTCTTAAACATGTTAAACGAATTAAATAAATGCATAAGATACCAATGTTTTATCTTTAAGGCAGACACGCGTTGCGTATAATCAAGAAGGCTAAATGATTAACTTTTAAAATAAATTCAACAACTAAACATCCAAACCGTTACGCGTTATCTAGCTAAAAATAACCGGATTCCGACTAAAAGAACTGTCAGAACTAACAACACGTAAAAAAGTAATAACTACCTTCACAACTTCCGTTGGCTGATATTTTGAATTATGTCTGCCAATATTATGCAGGTGACGCACTAAAGTGTCAACAGATTCGTTACATTTTTGTAAAAACTCTGTATTCGGTTCTATTTTGTCTTGAAAATTTTGCATTAGTGTATCTTTTGTCCAGTTAAACATCTCGGGAATAGAAGGTGAAGCCATCGGGAAATTATAAGAAGAGTAAGAAGTTGCCCCACTGAAAATATATAGATAAAACAAATTAATCCAACAATATTATCAACAATACTCTAAGCACAACATTCAATTTCATTTGAGAGTTGTCTGGTTATAATTAGGAATGCCCGACAGTAATCTGTAGCGGGTAACTTCTGTGGCAAGTGCCACGATCTCTGAAAGATATACGCCTTCTAAAATTTTTTAAAACATGAGGCTTATTTTAAAAAAAAAAAAATTCCCCTTCCCTACCCAAACTTGTTCTTGTTCTTAATGTTGCTGAAATAGTACTCTCTGAACTGGCCATAATTCAACCAATCATTAAAGTAATCTAAAATTTAAAGTTTCAGTAATAATAATATTAACACGTTATCAAGGTCATGTTTCAGAAAAATACACAACAATTATTTTATTATTGTTAATTAACATGCAGAAATCTACTGCACAACCCATACGAAAATATATAACGAACCTGCTCCCGAACGTGGATGTACTGAACCTACTGTACAAAACACTATGGGATGGACTTTCAGATTTCACGTCTTCACCTATTCTAAGTCTGTATGTTGCATTAATTAGACTTCCAACTGAATATTGCTAAGACACAAAGATATAAACAATTCGTCAGATAACTTATTTCAACCAGACGAAAATCTTTGCTATAACTTTACTTGTATGTGAATTGTTTTTGTAGTATTTGCGTGTGTATGGCGTTTATAATTATGTAGCTTTTTCTCATTACAAAATATATTTCGAAGCTATTTATCAACTCTCCACCGTTATTGCTTTAAAATGTTGGCATTGTCTATAGCTGAAATCTATATTCCATATGACACTAATTGGCAATACATATAACGTTAGTGTTCATGTAAAGAGTGAGAAACGCGGATTACTATATAGATATTGATATATACTATAGATAAGCAGATTAGCTTACAACATGTAAATTTTGTTAAGATATTGCAACAATACAAATGTTTCAATCATAACACGGCTCTGTTATACAGAAACTGTATAAAAAACAAACTCATTAATTTTATTTAGATGTAATTGCATTAATAAATGTACACTTAGTGTTCCATGCTTATCACGTTCGTGATTTCGCATGTCATTCTCTAGCCTAAAGCGTCTCTGTGCACGACACTGCTGACATCTATGCGGAAACGCTTCGGGATTCTGGTTTCTATATTCCCATGGTACTCTACATCGGTTTCTTCCCATTGGTCGTTAATCTGTCTATTTAAACAAATACTAGTATCAGTAAGTCTATCCATTTAGTTACTCTGTGTACCATAATCATGGAAAAAATGTAACAATTTTGTTTGATTTACGCTCATAAAACTGAATCTCTAATCGAGTCTTTAACCTTATTTGTCCAAAATCTAAATTTGACGAGATCAATCCTAAATAGAAGCTCAAACAAATCTAAATTTAATTTTAGGAAACAATTACTTATAAACAATGCAATCAAAAACAATTGACATCTGTGTTTACGTAACATGTGCCTAATTTTTTCAAACCCAAATTTTTACAAACGCAAGCAGATGTATGTTCAGAAAAGGCAAAATTAGAAGCAGTGTAATGCACGTAAATACAGAAACTATATAATACCAGTTTTTACAGAGTAAGGGTTTTGTAAGACATGTGGTCTTAACCATTTTTGGTGGGGTTGCACGAAGTGCAAACGCAGGTTATTGTATGGTGGAGTCGGGCGGGCGGGATGACGGGCGTGGAAAATAGGGTATCTATTTTGTGTTATCAATTCCTCCTAGAGATTTCAACCCAGATCTCTGAAACTTTACAGACAGATTGTTCATGTATTAAATTGAAGTTGTGCACCTGCTACTATGGAATTGTTCCTGAATTTTTTTCTTCATTTTCCAGGCATGGGAACTTTTTCGGAACATTTGCGGAAGACGGTACCTATTTTGTGTAATAAACTCCTTCTACAGTTTACAACTCTAATCTCAAAAACTTTACAGAAGGAATGCACATGTATTGAAGTTGTGCACATGCTTTTATGGAATTGTTCCAGGATTTTCCAGACATGGGAACTTAATTAATTTTTAGAACATTTATAAAAGACGGTACCTACATGTATTTTGTGTAATCAACAGTAGTATGGAAATGACAGTTCTGCCCCACAAGGAAAAAGCCTGCTTGAAACCCGGAAAAATCAAGGTTTTGTGCAAACGGATCAAACCCTCATACAAAACCTGACACAGGAATCGGAAATTGAAATAATACCTTAGAAAGAAGGAAAGATAGGGTAGATACAATATGAATCCTGAAACAGTCAACGTGGTCAGACACGTCAGACTCCTACAGTCCCGATGTAAAGGTGTTGAAGAGATTGAGAAGAGCTTGCAGACATTGCAGATTGAAACTGCAAAGGAAAGCGATGGAGAGGGAAGGAAGAGAACCGAGGTCAAGCGTGGATCACCAGTCCTGAAGTGGAGAGAACTACTGGAGGAGACATTCAACGTGGTAGATGGTTGGGAGGTAAAAGGGGCCTATGGACCTGGCGTGATCTTGACATTGGAGAGTGAGGGCGAGACATTCAAGGTCTGGGCGTGCGCGAGGGTGATAGGAGTGTTGAAGGGAATACGAAAGGAAAATTGGAATACTCTCAAGATTAATAACAAAGGCAAGAAGAGGTCGAAGAAGAGTGGATATGAGTACTTCGACGTTGAAATCTGGTAACAACAGTTGGTAGAAACTTTTTCCGATGGGGGATTTCCTCATCGGAAAAAAAAAAGGTATCCAAGGCTGGGGTGGCTGCGGTGGCAATCAGTGAGGATTCGGAAAGGAAAATTGGGTGGTGCAAACGAACTCGCATGTGAAGGGATTGATAGAGAAAGTACATGAGGGATCGACTGCCTCCTAAAATTGAAAATTTAGTTTAGAAACATTGAAAGATAGGGTATATATATAAATGAACACTGAAACTATTGAGATGTCAGTGGGGGGAGTCCAACGAACTTGCGGAGCACCCTTGAAAAGGAAGAAAGGTCAGTTCTGCAGAAGCAAACCGGGTAGAAATGGTCTTTGCTGGAGACATACCCATAACACCCCACAGCAAGACGAAGATGATCAGCCGATTGGGGGTAAGTTCCGGGTAGTTGAAACCGTCCGGAAGCTTCGTGAAATTGCTAAAGAGGAGGGGTTGAGGGGGTACAGTAGGAAGAATAAGACTGCCTTGGTGAGACTCATTGAATCGTCCACAGGTCGACGGTTCATTCGTCAAGAGGTGCTCAATAAGAAGCAGCTCATGGCTATGGCTAGACGAAGAGGGATTACCAAATACTCGAAGCTGAGAAAGGAGGAATTAGTAGAGAGGGTGAAACAGAGCCTTGAAGATGCCGGGCATGAGATCGATGTGCAGGATAAGCGAGAGGCGTTGGGGGGGGGTGTTCGGTACAGTGATCATCAAACCTCTGAAGAAGCACGACGTCGAGACGTTTATTCAAGTGAGCTGGGAACCCATTCGAAATACGATTGCAGCAGGTCTAGCAGAGAAGAAGGGGTTGAAAGTGGAACTAGTCCTCAAGGTGGAGATGGTGAAGATCAACCCCACGAATCCAGGTGAGAACGAGAATACCGATACATATTTCCGATCCGCCGTATTCACCATCACAGAGTCGGTAGATTTGGATCAGGCGATAGCACAGATGATGGACAAGATCAAGGAGAGCATGGCGAATTTCCAGGAAAATGGAAGTGGGTGGACCTTTGGACGCATTGAGAATATGGAAATTCAACTGAACGAATTCAAGCCACTGGCCGGCAGCTCTTACATACCTCTGCCCAAGAAGCTTGCGGGCAAAAAGGCAATCGTGAATGTGCAGAATGACGATCAGGAGTGCTTTCGATGGGCAATCCTCTCGGCGCTTCACCACGACGAGGTGGATCAGAAGCATGCTAACCGCGTGGGCCAGTATGCAAGGTGGAAGGATGAACTAAGGTTCGATACGATAGAATTCCCAGTCTCACTCCGGGCGATTGATAAGTTCGAGAGACTTAACGAAGGGATCAAGGTGAACGTCTTTGGGTTCGAGAATAAGAAGAATGAAGGCGTCTACCCGCTGAGGATATCCAATAGTGATCACACCGGAGCGAAGCATGTGGACCTCATGCTATTGGGGGATGAAGAGACAAAACACTACAGTTGGGTAAAGAACCTCTCACGACTCTTGACGGCGCAGGTGACCAAGCATGATGGGGAAGCTTACTTCTGCCGCCGGTGCCTAAACCATTTCACCCGGCAAGATCTCCTGGACCGTCACATGGAATACTGCAGCCAGAAGCAGGCAGTAAAAGTCGAGATGCCGGACGAAGGAAGTAAGGTCAGTTTCAAGAACCATGCCCGGTCGATGAAAGTACCATTCGTGGTCTACGCCGATTTCGAGTGCTTCACAACCAAAGTGAAGATGGAAGAGGAACCCGCGGTAGGTGGAGCTACCAAAATCCTCCAGAAGCACATACCATCGGGGTTCTGCTACTACATCAAGTGCTTCGACGAGACCGTATACGCAAAGAAACCGGTGATTTACACCATGCAGCAGGAAGGAGAAGACGTGGCCCAGTTTTTTGTGGATCGGTTGACGAAAGACGTCCGTGACATTTACCAACAAAACGACTTCAAGAAGCCCATGGTGATGACAGAGGAGGACAAGAAAGCATTCGAGGAAACCACCCACTGCACCATCTGCCACCAAGAGCTCGGCGAGGACAAAGTGAAGGACCACTGCCACTTCACAGGTAAGTTCAGAGGGGCAGCCCATAGCGACTGCAATCTGAACTTCAAGGCATCCAAATTCGTACCCGTGATTTTCCATAACTTGGCGGGGTATGACAGTCACCTCTTCATCAAGAACCTGGGCAGAACCGAAGGTAAGATCGACTGCATCCCCAACACGGAAGAGCGCTACATCTCCTTCACGAAGAGCGTACCGATTGGAGAGTACAAGGATAAGAAAGGAAAGACGAAGACGCAATACCTATACTTGCGCTTCATTGACAGCTTCAAATTCATGAATGCCAGTCTCCAGAGCCTAGTCGAGGCAACGCCGGTCGAGGCATTCACCGACATGCGGCGAGAATTTGGTGCAGTGCCAATGAACCCCGAGCTCTTCAAGGTGGGCGAGTTCACGTCGGAGAATGGTCGAAACATTACCCTACGTGAGGTCATCGACCGACAGAAACTGGAGTACATCGTGACGCATCCGGAAGAGTATGAACTTGGGAGTCGATACATCAAGGGGCGGAAGCTCGAAAAGGATGCCCAACTGACGTTACTGCAAGATTACCTGGATCGCACCAACGCTCTGGGTGAACGCCCCATGCGATACCACCAGCTGAACGGTTTCGGAAGATACTGGACCAGCGAGAAGATGGGTCTGCAGAATATGACTCGCCGCATCCGCCATACCCTCTGCGCAGACCACATGATCGATATCGACATGAAGAACGCGCACCCAACCCTACTCTCCTGGTATTGCCATGAAAACGGCATTGAGTGCACTGGGCTCGATGCTTACATTGCCAACCGGGAGAAACTGACCGCAGATCTGATGGCATACCAAGGGATCACGCGGGACGAAGCCAAGATTACCCTCCTAGCCATCATTAACGGGAAGGCGATCAGACTGGAGGAGGATGCACCCGCTTGGTTCAAGGAGTACTATGAGGGAATGAGAACTATCATGGAGGAGGTGACCAAGCTGAACCCGGACCTATATGAGCGTGCCCGTGAATCCAAGGCAAGGCGACTCACAGACTACAACATCAAGGGATCCACCGTGAATTACGTCATGTGCTCCCTGGAAAACAAGGCCTTGATGGCAGCCTTCGATTACCTGACTGAACAAGGAATCGAAGTGGGAGCGCTCGTTTTTGATGGATTGATGATTCACAAGAACGAGATGACGCACACCAGACTGACTGAAATCCTCCAAGGCTGCAGCGAGAAGGTGGAGCAGGTCGTTGGAGCGGACATTACCTTCACAGTCAAAGAGATGGATGAAGGATATGACATACCACTCACGGCGAAAGGGCAGAAGGACGGCAATCTGGATCTACTGCTACGTAAGGGGGTATATCCATACGATTACATGGATAAGTTTGAGAGACTCCAGGACCCCCAACTACCGGCGAAGAAGGACTTCTATAGCGCGCTCACGAAGGAAGACATCAGTGACGCTGATTATGCCCATGCTCAGAAGGTCTGGAGGGATTGGGGAATCTCGACCATGCGGGAGTATCACGACCTATACTTGAAGACGGACGTGATCTTGCTCGCTGATGTTTTCGAGAACTTCCGCAACATCTGCCTGAAGCATTATGGACTCGACCCGGCGCACTACTACACCGCACCAGGGCTTGCCTATGATGCAGCACTCAAGGTCAGCGACATCCAACTAGATCTGATCTCCGATCCTGATATGTTACTCATGATCGAAAAGGGCATCCGAGGAGGTCTCACTATGGCGTCAAAGAGATATGCCCGAGCGAACAATCCCTACGTGACGGGGCACGACCCAAGTAAACCGACCAACTACCTCATGTACCTGGACGCGAACAACCTCTACGGATGGGCGATGATGCGAACTCTACCCACGGGAGACTTCAAGTGGACGGATCCCTCGGAGGTTCCAGACCTTAGTACGATCGGAGAGGAGGATGCAAAGGGTTACATCCTGGAAGTGGACCTCGAGTACCCCAGGGGGCTCCACGACCATCATAACGATTACCCTCTGGCGCCGGAGTCCGTGGAGATCAATGGAGTAAGAAAACTGGTGGCCAACCTCCACGACCGGGAGAAATACGTGGTTCACTATGTGAATCTGAAGAAGTACCTCGCCAGGGGGATGAAGCTGAAGAAAATTCATCGAGCCATCCAGTTCACGCAAAGCCCCTGGTTGAAGAAGTACGTTGAGAAGAATACGGAGTGCCGGGCTGCTGCTGCCACCACCTTCGAGAAGGAGTTCTTCAAACTCATGAACAATGCCGTGTTCGGGAAAACCATGGAGAACATTCGGAACAGGGTGGACGTGCGACTAGTCAACAGTGAGAAGGTAGCCAGGAAATTGGTAGCGAGACCCAACTTCAAGCGCAGGACGGTGTTCAACGCGGATCTGGCTGCAGTGCATCTACATCGCACGAAACTGGTCTTCGACAAACCAATCTACCTTGGATTCTCCATTCTCGAGCTATCGAAGACATTGATGACCGACTTCGTCTACGATTACCTCAAGCCAACGTACGGTGACCGGGCCAGCATCTGCTACACCGACACGGACAGCTTGATCTGTGACATTCAGACGGCGGACGTATACAAAGATATGGCGACGAGCGCACATCAGTGGTTCGATACCTCCAACTACGCTGCAAACCATGCCTCCGGGATCCCAGCCGACGTGAACAAGAAGGTGATCGGCATGTTCAAGGATGAGTGCGCAGGCCGACCGATGACTGAGTACGTGGGAATCCGGCCGAAGGCCTATGCATTCAAAGTAGATTTTGAGGAGCATAAGAGAGCCAAAGGCGTGAAGAAGAGTGTGGTTGAGTCTGAACTAACCTTCGCAGACTACAAGCAGTGCCTAGACACCGGCAAGGAGACGTACCGCTCGATGAACCTCATCCGAAGCCGGCTCCATCAGATATTCACCATGGCCTATTGCAAGAAATCTCTCTCAGCCAACGATGATAAGCGACACATTCTGCCTGACGGGGTCCACACCCTCGCGCACGGTCACTATCGAATCTAATAAATGAGCAGCGTACGAGTTTACCACTTAACTCTCCCACTCAAACCCCTCTCAAATGTAGAGCTCGAAGAAGCTGCCTCGGCCCTAGGGGTCCATAGATTCAGAGGGGTATTCATGAGAGATGCCCTACCACCAGCGCCACGAGCTAATGAATGCGGCATCTTGAACCACGATGACTTCCAAGGTTCCGGAACGCACTGGACCTGCTGGCACAAGCGCGGAGGACTCAAAGTCTACTTCGACTCTTACGGTCTGCCTCCGCCCGACGAGATGGTCGACTATCTGCGTCCGAAGATCCAATACAACACCGATGAGCTGCAGCATCGCGGGGACGTGGTGTGCGGTCACTTTTGCCTCTACGTACTGAAGATGCTGTCGGAGGGTAGATCGTTCGACGACGTGATATTCTCGCTATAAATAAATGGACAAATTCGGATCTCACTCGAGAAAACGCGCATTGGTCTGGTCCCAAGATCTCGATATGAACGACAACCGCATCACCGGCCTGGGGTCACCGCGAGAGGGGTCGGACGCTGCGACGAGGCACTGGGTCAATCTGCAATTGAAAGAGGATCAGAAGGATATCGCTGAGCTCGCGGCAAAGATCGATAAGGTCTTGAAAGTGCTCGAGGATAAGGAGAAACGCTTGAATGGCATCGAGAAAGACGTGGCAAAGTGCCTGCCCACGATCGGTGGTAAGATGACCGGCGCGATAGATATGCAGGGCCATGCTATTCGTAACCTCCCCGAGGGAACCGACTCCAAGGATCCCGTGACGAATGGTTGGTATGCAAAGAACTGGCAGGATTTAGCCTTAACCATGCAGGAGAAGATAAACGCTGTCGAATCTAGATATAAAACCCTCGAAAGGCAGATGGCTGATAAGCAGGAAAAAGATTGAAGCTCTTGAAAAGTGCGTGAAGTTTAAGCCTCCTTCTCCCGGCAGGAACGGTTGATCCCTCCTCCGCTTCTCTAGTCCCCACTCCAGGGACTGGAAAATCGAAGGACTATTGGAGCTCGGAAGCCTTTACCCATGAATTGAACGTCTTGGGATAGCCTCGCCATTTGACGTAGACTTCCCGTTCTCCTTGCCGGGTGCGTCGCCGCAAGATCTTTTCGATGCGAAAGAGTTCTTGGGTGGTCTTCTGGAGCTCAGGCTCGTAGAAAGATCCCTGAATCTCCTCGTCGTTGAGGTCCTTGAGACGATACGTGGGCGGTTGCGTTCCTAAGACCATGGATACGGTGAAGACTTCTTCGGTCCAGCGCGGAGTATATCCTTTCTCGAACACGCCCTTCTTCTTGGTGATTCGAACCTTATCGCCAACCTTGAATCGCGGTGGTTGCATGGGAGGGATATCTCCGTAAAGGTTCCAGAAGACTTTGGTTTCGTTCTCCTTCTGACTGGCGGTAGTGGGAGTCATCTTGATGGAGCGGTGCTTGGTGGTATTATATTGATGAACCAAATCGCTTAGCACATCGATATAGGTTCGCGTGGAGTTGGCGGAAAAGTACTTGAACATCTTCTCCTTCATGGTACGGTTCCAACGCTCCACGACGCTCGACTTCTCTTCGTTTTCGGTGGAGTAGAGCTCGACGTCATGCTTCTGGAGAAGCCCCTTCATCTCCTTGTTGTAGAATTCCGTTCCTTTGTCCGTCCATAGCTTCTTGGGGATGCGAGACTTGAAGACCGCTTGGAAGGCGTCGCGCACCGTAGTCCCCTTCTTATCCTTGAGTGGCACTAGCCACCCGTACTTGGAGAAGACATCGATGATGCTCAGGATGAACTTATGGCCTTTGTTGTCTCGGGAAAAGGCGCTCATATCCACGAGATCGGCCGCCCAGGTTGCATCTATTCCACCCACCACCACGCGACGCTTCTGAAATTTGCGGCGGACTGGCTTGTGTAGTTCCTCGGCTAGTTCATCCGACCAAACGAGGTTTTTTTTTTTTTTTAACCCCCAATCCAAATCGCGCTTTGGTACCGATGATGGGCTTGACGATGCTACGGTCCAGGCGTTCGCGTGCGGTGGGGTCGGAAATGGCATCGAGGGAGGACAGCATGGTCGCGTCGCAGATGGAGTTACGCGAGGCCGTGTCCTTATTCCTGGCGTAGCAGAGATCGTGGTGATACGCGGCCTCATCCACTCGATTGATGGGTTTCGACCAATCCTTGGGGGTACCATCGGCGTTCAGCCGCTTGGCGAGGTTGGTCCCAGGTCCGGTGAAATTGTGGCCTGGAAGGTGCATCTCTATGGGTAGTCGGTTGATCAGGTGGTTCATGAACCCAGTACCCTCCACGGACCGGATAAACTGAGATTTCCTAGAATCGCATACGGCGCAGATACCCACCTTCCTCCGTCGTCCGTTGCTGGTCGGGATCACTCCGCGGCTATTCGTCTCGGTCTTCGTTTTGCACTTCAAACAGTACATTCCCATATATATATATAAAATGGACGTTGAAGATATTTCGTATAACGAGTCCACCTCGACCAGGTGCAATCACTACCTTCTCCCACAGCGATCAATCCGAGGCTTAATCATAGGCAAGTCGGACTGTGGCAAGACGACGCTGCTGAATAACCTCCTCTTGCGCGAAGGGTGGTTAGACTACGATCGACTATACGTCTTCGGGAAATCGCTCCACCAACCCATCTACCAGCTGCTGCGGCGGGCGCTGGAAAGGGGATTCTCGAAGGACGATATCCGAGAAATACTCTCCATCAAGGATAGATGCCCCTACCCATTGATCGATGTGGTGGAAGTACTGAATCCATCGCCTAACCCTGGCGGTATCGAAGCCTTCTTCTTTGAGCATGGAGACGATGTGCCAGACCCCCGCGAACTCGATCCCACCCGCAAGAATCTCATGATCTTCGACGACTTGATGATGAGCAAGCAGAGTAAGTGTGAAGATTACTACGTGAGAGGTCGTCACAACAACGTGGACTGCTTCTACCTCTGCCAAAACTATTTCAAGCTGCCCCGGCAATCGATTCGTGAAAATACCAACTTCATCTGCCTCTTCGAGCAAGATGCTAAGAACCGCGAGCACATCCGTCGCGATCACTGCAATGACCTCGCCAAGGAGCAGTTTGACGTCCTTTGCGACCGCTGCTGGTCCGAACCTTACGGATTCATGACGATCGACCTCACGAGTCCCAAGGCGGATGGAAAATATCGATACAAATTAGAAGAGTTCTATTTAGTCTAAGATAAAATCATGAACCACGAATCTTTGATGGATCAGATCGAGCAGAGGGAGCGCATGATCAAGCTGGAACCTATCTTTTTGCTTAATCATATACTGCTGGAATACGAATCTTGGGTGGAGCAGATCGAGCTGGAGTTAGGTAGACCACCAACCACCGTCGAGCTACAGATCATGCTGAAGAGTCCTTTAGGTGCCCCTGAGTTTAAGTGGGAGTTTGAGGATTACCTCAAGAATAGGTGCGAGTGCCGAACGGAGATCGGAGACCCCAGCGATGTATACCCACTCTGCGATTTCTGCCAGGACCTACCTACGGAACTCAGAGAGAGTTTCCGTCATCCTCATGAAATGGTGTGGTCACCGAACACAAAGTCATCTTACTGTATGAAGAGTGGTCATCCTCATGAAATGGTATGGTCACCGAACACAAAGTCATCTTACTGTATGAAGTGTGGAATGGAGTCAACGAGATCTATGTTCGATGAAGCAGATTTTGATACACTGAATGCTCGTCGCCATAACGGGGTGAGAAACCCTGCCAGATCCCTCCAACCTCCATGTTCAGTCAAAACGGTCCGTGGACACCAATGCACATTCCCATGCCAGCCGGGTAGCGATAAATGCAGAAGGCACTTGAATCCTTCAAGGCACTTGAATCCTTCAAGGATCGACCCTTATCAGCTTCCTCCACGCTGGCAGTCGATATTCAAACGCTCTCCAACGCTTAGGGGGCGTTCCGTCAAACGCTCTCGAACGCTTAGGGGCGTTCCGTCAAACGCTTAGGGGCGTTCCGTCAAACGCTCTCGAACGCTTAGGGGGCGTTGGACTAAACGCTCGGGGGCGTTCAACAGCGATCAACGCTATAAATAAATGACATTCATTAAGATCACCGACCCCAAGCAACGTGAGGCGCTCGCTAGGGAATTGCAGGATCTCAAGCGAAGTATTCAGACTAGCAATATGCAGCATCGCCTCGACAATATCGGACTCGACCGCGACCTCGCCAGGATGTTCAAGCCCGTGGTGGAAGCTCAAAAGGAAGCGGCCTCGCAGATCACTAAAACGATCGAGGAACTGCCTGCGCCGATGCCCGCGCTACCTCCCCCAACCGATTTATCCCATCCATTAGCCATTGAACCACCTCAAGACACCCGCCTAGGCCCCCGGGCGACTCAGTATCTGCAGCTCAGCATGACTCCAACAGCCGACCATACCTTCGGATTGAGGGTAGAGGACGATACCATCATGATCGGAAGTCGGCCCGTCACCTTCGATGGAGATGATATCTTCGTTGATGGCGTGCGCCACAAGGGAACCCCCGGTCTTTGGGAGCTCATTGTCAAGAAGCGCCCAGAATCGTTCGATCCCGAAGATTTGATGACCTATGGAGATATCCTGCGAACCTCGGGTGCTATGTACCAAGGAAACTCCGTTCTCTCGCGGACCCCCAAGTCGAGCCGAAGTTACAAATGGAAGGAGATCGTTTCTCATCTCTACCGGCAGGACAGATATGGCTCCGGACTCCAAACGGTATTCTTACCGAAAGACCTCGATTCGTTGATAGATCGCCTCGAACTTTGCGCCGCCGCCTATAAGGCTGGTAATAATGGGGTGCGCAACGAGATGGTGGCCATCCTCGATGCTATGAGGGCGTTCGGTCACATCGACGACTCCTATTACAGAGAACTCCATCACAGCCTTCTCCTATAAATAAATATACGATGCCATTGTTGATTAAGCACGGATATCGACGAAAATACGTCGTCGGCGGGAGGGGGCTATTCGATACGGTCGCTAACTTGGCCGGACGCATATTCACCTCCTCAGCCGCGAAGACCTTGGGAAGCAAGGCCATGAGCGCCGCCACCAATGCCGCCCTGAAAGGAGTCGAAAAGGGGGCCTCCAAAGCTGTGGACTATATGATCGATAAGGCAACCTCCAAACCTCGCAACCTCGTCAAGCCAAGTAACCCCACGATGACTCCCCATCAGCAAACTCGGTTGAGCAATCTGATCTCGGGAAATAATTCCACGATGACCTCCCATCAGCAAGCCCGGCTGAACGATTTAATTTCTGGAAGTGGTATTGCCACAATTCACGACTTCGTCCGCCGCTATAAATAAAATATATCATGTCAAACATTCTCGACATCGTCGAACCCCTAGCTTTCGATGAAAGCCTCCAGGAATATCAAGTCCACGAATACGAACCTCAAGCCGGGGCTCAACTGAATAACGCCGGTGCTGAAATACGCATCAATATTGAGACCCAGGATCTCTTCCTTCATCCCGCTGAGAGTTACCTTTTGGTGGAAGGAAGGCTCCAGAAGAATGATGGGACCGCCTATGCCAATGCGGATCTCGTCTCGCTCGCCCACAACGGTATCATGTATCTGTTTCGAACCATCACTTACAGGCTCTCCGGTCAACAGATCGAACACATCAACGACCCTGGCATCGCCACCACGATGCTAGGGATGCTGACCTATCCCGACGATTTCTCCAAATCTCAAGGTCTCAACCAACTGTGGTTCAAGGATTCCACCGCTATCGCCGCCGCAGAGAACTCCGGTTTTGCAATTCGCCACGGGTATACCATCGTCAAACCTACCAACAAGGGGTCGTTCTCCTTCGCAATTCCCCTGAAGCACATCTTCGGCTTTGCGGACGACTACGATAAGATCGTGTACGGGTTCAAGCATGAACTGTCTCTCGTGCGCGATTCGGATGCCAATGCCGTTCTGAGGGCTGCAGCCGTCAATGACCCGGCAAGAATCATCCTGAGTAAGATCTCCTGGTTCATTCCCCACGTCACCCCCTCCGATCAGGAGAAACTGCGGTTGTACAAGACCATCCAGAGCAAGTGTAAAATCGATTGCGGTTTCCGAATGCGACAGTGCGATTCCATAGCCGTCCCCGAAACGTCTCAGTTCAACTGGCGGTTGACAGCCAAGAGCGGTCGAGAGAAACCCAGATACGTCATCGTGGCCTTTCAAACCGGCAAGAGCAACGACCAGACCCAAAATGCTGCCGTGTTCGACCACTGCCGCTTGCGAAACATCTACGTCACTCTCAACGCTGACCGCTACCCCGCCGTAGACTTTAATGCAGGTTTCACCCAAAATCGGACCGCTAGACTCTATAAGACCGCGGCAGATTTCCGGAAGAATTACTACAACATGGATCCTCGCCACAGTAACTGCAACATAACACCCAACGACTACATCGACCTGTACCCACTGTTCGTCATCGACGTAAGTCATCAGTCCGAGCGGTTGAAAGAGTCTACGGTCGACATTCAGGTCCGCGCCGAATTCGAGCGTAACGTGCCAGCCAATACTCAAGCGTTCGCCCTCGTAATCTCTGATAGGATTCTTCAGTTCGAGTCCGACGGCCAGAAGATGAGCGTCGTATTCTAGTATAAATAAATGGATCAATCCTTGCTACAGCAAATCGTCGAGAACACTGCCCCTAAGCAGGGGTTTTCCTTCATTGTGTCCGACAACCAAAGTCGGATTCTCACTCAATTCAGCCCACCCCTACAACTGAGCGAGGGGAAAAGTTACGAGATGGCTTTGGTCAATCTGGAGACGTACTACTCTTTTCCCAATATCCATGCGGGTAACAATTCCTTCCGCTACTCCGCGGACGGTGGTGCCAACTGGTTCCCCATCTCCCTGAGTACCGGGTCCTATGGCATTGAAGACATCAACAATGAGATTCAGCGTCAACTGCGTCTCAACGGTCACAAGACCAAGATCATTCTCGACGCCAACCGCGCGACTCTGAGAGCCACTCTAACCCTCGCCAGAGATTATCAAGTGGACTTCGACGTCGAAAACAGCATCAACATCGTGCTGGGCTTCGGGCGCAAGGTCTACGCTTATGACCGAGGCACGAACGGTTACACGGAGGGTGATCTCATCGTCAACATCATCAGCATCAACAGCATTCTGGTGAATAGCGACATCATCCATGGAAGTTACGTGAACGGAACCCAGCAGTCCACCATCTACAGTTTCTTCCCCGACGTGGACCCAGGCATGAAGATCCTTCAGACCCCACAAAATCTAGTGTACTTGCCCGTGACTTTGCGAACCATCAATCGTATGGAGACTCATCTCACCGATCAGAACGGCACCCCCATCGATCTCAGGGGCGAGAATCTCACCATTCGTTTTCATCTTCGCGAAGTATAAATAAATGAGTTACTCCGAATACAGTTTGAGCTTGACGAAAAGTCAGGCCGATAAGCTCCAGCGGGCTGTGAAGAAAGGCTGCCCGATCGCCATTCGTTTGTCCCACGCGAACTTGCAAGGCGACCACAAGATGATGCTCACCACACAGCAGATCCAAAAGATCTCCAAGCTTCTGCAGAAGGGTACCGGTGGTATGACTCTGAGGATGAGCACCTCTCAGTTGAAGGCGAACGTGCAGAAGGTAGGAGGTTTCCTACCCATGCTGGCCGGGCTAGCTGCGAGGGCTCTTCCCATGATCGCGAAGACCGTATTGCCGGCCCTAGGCCTTGGAGCTTTGAGTGGGTTAGGTAATGTCGCCGTATCCAAAGCAGTCGGTTCGGGGTTGTACTTGAAACGCGGCGGATGCATCTGCACCGTGCAACCCAGCGGGGGTGGGCTCTACCTGAAGCCTTCGACCGCACGAATCGTCCAGAGGGATGGGCTCTACTTGAAGCATGGTCGGCAGTTCCACGATGGCTCCGGTCTGATCTTAGGACCCGATAGTCCATTTAAGAATATCCCCTTGCTCGGCATGCTGTTATAAATAAATGGATGAAATCGATGCCGGTCGTGTCGCACGCATGGAAGAAGAACTCACCTCAGAGATCCAGAGGTATGAGCATGCCTTGAGAATCTATAACCGTTTGGATAAGGTCATCTCCATTGCACAGGGTGGGTGTTCCGTGGGCAGTCTACTGCTAACTAGTGGTACCATAGGATCTGCCCTGACTGGCGTAGGTATTGTGGCATCCATCCCCCTTGGAACCCTAGCCTGCCTATGTGCCACCGGTACCTTAGTATTCTCCTTGATCTCACGACGAGTCGCCAAGAAGAAAAAGAAGCATCAAGATACCGTGCGATTAGCCCGATCCTTCAAGACCCAGCTGACTGGTGGCGACGGTGCTCCCATGATCAGTCTGAAGAACTACTACGATGAAAAGGATCAGTTGCGTCAACCTTCTACCCTATTTAGTGAAGAATTGAATGCGCATGCATCGTAGGTTGTGTTATTCCATTCGCTCCTATCTCTCCCATTTCATTCAGGTTCCTTTCAGTCAAATTTCCCGATCCGTTTGGATCGAGAAATTTTTTTTTTTTTTTTTTGCACCCTTCATTTCACCAGAACGTATTCCAGAAGTTTTCTTCTTCCTCATATTCCTTCTTCTCCTTTTCGCTGTATTCGAAGTATTTTTTCTCATCTTCTTCCTCATATTCCTTCTTCTCCTTTTCGCTGTATTCGAAGTATTTTTTCTCATCTTCATCCTCCTCCTCCTCACTGGAGTAGGAATCTTCCTCTTCCTCTTCGCTGTATTCGAAGTATTCTTCCTCATCTTCATCCTCCTCCTCACTGGAGTAGGAATCTTCCTCTTCCTCTTCGCTGCATTCGAAGTATTCTTCCTCATCTTCATCCACCTCCCACCTGAAGTAAGAATCTTCCTCTTCGATGGGGGTAAGCTCAACCTCTTCGCATACGGGTGGGGGGAGTTGGGCAAGACTGCAACCTACTGTTTCAGGATTCATATTGTATCTACCCTATCTTTCCTTCTTTCTAAGGTATTATTTCAATTTCCGATTCCTGTGTCAGGTTTTGTATGAGGGTTTGATCCGTTTGCACAAAACCTTGATTTTTCCGGGTTTCAAGCAGACTTTTTCCTTGTGGGGCAGAACTGTCATTTCCATACTACTATCAACTCCTCCTACATTTTTCAACCCAGATCTCTGATACTTCACAGAAAGATTACACGTTTATTGAAGTTGTGCACCTGACATTGTGGAATTGTTCTAAGATTTTTATTCTAATTTCTCAGACTTGGTAGTCATTTTTCAGAACATTTGCAGAAGACAGTACCGATTTTGTGTTATCAACTCGTCCTACATTTTTTGCACAGACCTAAAACCTTCTTCCAACAAATTGTTAACCATTGCCTATGTATAAAGGCACTTGGGTTTGCAACCCGGCCATTTCAGACTTTTGCGATTTTTCCATTTTATTTGAAATAACGAGGTGATTTATTTGCTACATGTAGTTGAAAATCATAGCAATGAACACAAAAATTCCAAAATTTTGAGACCAAACATTCGAAAAGGTCTAGAGTTTTTGCTTGAAATGTGGAACGTGAATGTATTCGTCAAAGTATATAGTAAGTGTTATTAAACGAATAGAATTAATTTCCATTTGATATACTTACAGAGATTATCAAATGTTATCAAACATAACAGTAAATGGAAAAAAACTAGGTCAGAAGGTAGTTATTAATTATTTACCGGCATCAATTGTTGATTTGATGGTGGCAAATTGAGTTTACAGGCGACGCGTAAGCGAAGCCAGTAAAAGGATATTTTCGACCATCAAATTACCAATTGATGCCGGCAAATCTTCAAATACATTATGGTTATCTCTATTCTAATGCTCCCGGCAATAAAAAAAACTTAATTAACTGATACAAATGTGAATTGTTATTTACCGGAAATAACGTATGCGCTTGGATTACACTTTGACAGCATCAATCGTAGAATTGATGCCATGAAATTATTAATGTTGTCCAATCAGAAATGACGTAACAACAAGAATTGCATTAGATTATGCAATATATTGACAAGATGTCATTATTGCGTCGAATTAATGCCGTCTCCCGTAAAAAGCATCACAAACTGTTTATTTTTAATTTGTATAAATAAATACAAGTACATTTACAACCTACACGAAAAAAATATATATAAAGTTTAGAAAACAAACTGTATATAGCATGAAAAATACCGAAGTGTATAGTTTCATGTTGATGATTATTGTCAAAAAAAAAAACACAAATAAAAACCACAATAATTAAAAAATATCTAAAGTACGCTTTCCGAAGTTAAGCGCCTATTTAACTTAAACTTTTGTTATGACGGATCGTACTTGACAAGGTACATATTACACGAGTCTTATCAGAGAAGTTGTCTTTCATTACTTAACTTAAACCATTGTGGCTTAAATAAACAGCATGGTCTGAATGCATGTACTACGAATCTGTTACATACATGCATTTATCCACTTTGTAAAGTAGAAAATAAAATAGCATGGTTGTCAACAATTTTATTTCGCCATATACTATTCATCTAAAGCTTTATGCAGTTTTCAACGTTCAGCTAACTATACCGCACCTACCTCATAAATAGTAAATACAGGATAAGCAAATAGTAAATTGAAACCCTTTTCTAGGCTATCATAATGTACATAAGCATAAATGTAAATTAATGTAAATATTTTTAATCATGAGTTCAGTGCCCCTAGATTATACGTATATGTAATTGATTCACTAAACTAAGTACAGAAAATATAGTAGCCAATTTAAAACGTGGGTGACAAGTTAGTATAAAATTATATTTTTTCTTTAAAAACGTATTTTCGTAATGCAAAGTTATTTTTAGACTGGTAATTTTACAATATTAAAAATCATGCATGAAAAAATATGACATATTTAAGAAATAATCTTTTCCTGCAGCATAAATACCAGTATTGGAACATTCCTCTTAACTACTGAAAACTATCACATGACTATACAAACATATAGATACACTGCAAACAAACGGCACCCTTAATAACAGTCCCATAAAGAAGCCCGATATATCTCCGACTTAAGGTGTGAAACCTCCACAAACAATCATAGTCTATGGTAGTGTGGAATAGAACCAGTCGCAGATAGAGAAAAGAATTTTAGGTGACGCGTTTAAAGAACAGACAATAAAATAGTTGCTTAAAATAAAGCAAGCAGTATTTCAGTGATATGCAGGACGAAAACAAGTCGACAAATAATAAATCGATAGGACAAATGGGACAAACTGAAGCGGTGCAAAACCAGATGCTAAACGTCAGCTGCTGTTTAAAAACTTGCAAGCACACATTTAGGCATAGACACCAAAGTTAAAATTCACAACCATATTTTGTGCGTTTACATTCATCTCTATTTTGAAACCCACGGTTAGCATTGCGCCTTATACTTGGCGTCAAAATTTGATTGGATGATATTTTTATTGTCTAAAAAATTACTTCCGCTCATACAAAGTAGTGTAATTAAAATGTACCAAAGTTTACATTTGAATATTTTTTATTAAATATTAATTGATCAATTAATTAAACAATAATTTTCTTGCTATGTAAAGAGAGAAGAACAATGTGACGTCATTTTATTATTATTATTTTTAAGTATTGAAATGTTTTCCTGGTTTTCCTGTTCAAAAAATAGGGCCATAAAAATAGAATCATTGTTTTGTCTTCACCATTGGCAGCATTATTGCAACAACGTGATTCAAGACGCAACTAAACCTCTGGGCGATCGAGACTATGTTGGACCTTAATTATATTCTGGTACCCTGATGATAATATCCACTTAAGCGCAAGCGGCGTTCGGATACAACAGCAGTTCAGGAGCATAGGATTCAACGGCGATAGTCTGGTTACAACGGCGAGAGCGTTGCAATTTTACGTTGGATATTCTTTAGACTAACGAAAGAATTATGACGTCATTCTCTTTATGACGTTCAATGTTTAAATTTTTTCAGCTGAGTTTACATTTAGATTGCAAACGTAAAGTTGAAATGAAATTTATATATTAGTTTTCTAAAGGAAATATTTTCCCAGCTCTTAAAAAAACAAACAAACAAGAATTGACATGTGCATGTGATATTATATGGTGTCATATTATTAACCAATGAAAATACCTGAGGTCCTGGCCTGGTATTATATTTCAAATTGAAGCCTGAGTAAATGAAAAATAATTGCACTGAATGGAACCCATGTTACCCTAAGTTATTATTGTGTGGGAATATTCCAGTAGCCAACAGCAAATGAAGTTTATATATTCTAATTGATAAAATACTCAAGAGCATGTGTTCCATATTCAGATCCCCTTGTTATAGGGTGTCTGTTGGTAGAAAAGCCAGTTATCCATGGGTTCACCATGGCATGACCTAAGTCATTATTAAGACAAATTTACGCTCGCCATCATGACTTCAATGAACGTTACGTAATATTTGTGTCAAAAATTATCACTCATTTGTTCCTTTTGGCGTAACTCTGCTTTGAACGGGAGACGGTATACATAGTCAAATGATGATCAGTCTTCGGAGTAAATGACTCTCTGATACTTGATTGGGTGGTGAACTAAATCTATAAATATTTTTCTCATTTCATTGGTTTACGTCAGGATCGCACTAGTATGTGTTCTGAAATTTCGATATATTCTTAGGTCGAATCGGGGTTGTAATCAGTATTTTAGTGTAGTAATGTAACGTTCCACATATTGACTTCTATTTCATTCAATGCATTGGTCAGTGAACAATTAAAAGGTAAACATTGTACCAAAATCTCCCTACTTTTTAAAGCTGTTTGGGTTAGGAAAAAATATATGTTCTATATCTTTATTTTCGTTAATCAGTATTTTAGTGTAGTAATGTAACGTTCCACATATTGACTTCTATTTCATTCAATGCATTGGTCAGTGAACAATTAAAAGGTAAACATTGTACCAAAATCTCCCTTAAAGCTGTTTGGGTTAGGAAAATATTATATGTTCTGTATCATTATTTTCGTTCTGATATTGATGCAAATTTAACAAAAGATATTTTTACCGCTAATTTTGATCATTGTTGTTTAGGGAGTCAACTTTTAATTTTAATTATTTTTTAAAAAGCAAGTGACGACAGGCATTTAAATCTCTCAAGCACCTTTGGATAATAGGTTAGCGTAAACAATGTCCTTACAAGGTACATGTACATTGTTTACCTATCTTACATATAAATTAAAACAAGTACTATCTTTAAAAAAGATAACCGACGCTGTAATGATATAAACTGAGTTAAGCATTGAACTACGAATCGCCATTATTGTCAAACAAATTCCCCGTTTCATTAGACCAGAAATGTTTGATGGAAATGTTTTTGGGGAAGTACTGAAGGACAATTATTACTACGTGAAAGAAATCTTGAACCTATAAATTAACACTTGTCCCATGTGAAACGAGTTTGAAATTGTTAATTTATACATGTGTGCCCCCCCCCCCCCCCCGCCTTCATATGTGTATTTATATTTCAACAGATTATTTTATTTACTTGTTTCCGATATTAATAGATTTACCAAGCATAAAGTTAACCTAAAATTGATAATTTACATACAACTACATGTACTTTGTTGTACATGTACATGTATTCCACAACGTTTATTGCTATTATGTATTGAAACACGCTGCCTAAGATATAGAAATTAAGTTTGATTTAATATCACTATATAAAATGATTGTAAATTTGTATTTATTAATGAAATTAATTAAAATTTCTTCTCTTCGTCGTTTTTACACTCCATAAAAGCCCGCAAAAATCCAGCGTGTTAATATGTGTTTTAATTTGCGCAGTACTTCAAATAAAAAATATTTAACATTTTTTTATAAGCTTTTTGATATAAAATTTTACAAACTGCAGCTCATCTATATCGTTCTTAATACTTAAATTGCACTATGAAATAATTTTATAAACAAACAGACGGTAAAATCTAATAATAATTGTACACAATTTGAAAGGTGAATTGCCAATTTACAAACCTGTTTCGAACCCCTGTATAATTTACCACCCTGTTCGGAACCCCCGATAATAATACATTTGATTTAATATCAACATGTATATAAAATGATTGTCAATTTGTATTTATTAATGAAATTAATTAAAATTTCTTCTCTTCGTACTGCAGCTCATATCTATCGTTCTTAATACTTAAATTGCACTATGAAATAATTTTATAAACAAACAGACGGTAAAATCTAATAATAATTGTACACAATTTGAAAGGTGAATTGCCAATTTACAAACCTGTTTCGAACCCCTGTATAATTTACCACCCTGTTCGGAACCCCCGATAATAATACATTTGATTTAATATCAACATGTATATAAAATGATTGTCAATTTGTATTTATTAATGAAATTAATTAAAATTTCTTCTCTTCGTACTGCAGCTCATATCTATCGTTCTTAATACTTAAATTGCACTATGAAATAATTTTATAAACAAACAGACGGCAAAATCTAATAATAACTGTACACAATTTGAAAGGTGAATTGCCAATTTACAAACCTGTTCCGAACCCCTGTCCAATTTACCACCCTGTTCCGAACCCCCGTCCTTTTTGTTTTTGACTAATCAAGAAACTGAATTGCGATCACGTGACTTGCTTTTCGAGAGGTGAAGTGTCATGAGGTCAAAGGGTAAAAAGTGAATATAATACCGACTGCGTCGGAAAAAACAGATACTTTAATAAATCCATAAAATTTGTAATGCAGCTAAGAGACGGTTAGCTTTTTAGAAAAGCTAAACTTGTCCCTAATTATGACTCATTACCGGAATTTATTGTGATCGATATGACTGGTATGCAAGTAACAGGAGTTGCTTACCCTTCCGGAGCACTTGAACTCATCCCCGTTTTTGGGTGAGGTTCATGTTACTCGTTTCTTTGTGTTCTTATGTCGCGTGTTGTTTTCTTGATGCCCCCTCCGTTATTTAACCGTGGTTTTGTCTATCCTTAAATTATCGTTTCCCGAACATTTTCTGCTATATTCGATTATGTTTTTTATGTTATCTACCGGACAAATAAGTTTTTGGGCTATTCCACTATGTTAAATCGTTTTAAGTGGCAAATATTACTAAATATTGTTTCTTTTGAAAGGTATTTGTCAGCTTGGAATAGTTATATATGTGTTGTAAATAAATAAATCAATATACAATAAAATAAATGTCAACAACACCACAAATTATTATTTAGCTAAATTATTGTACTATTAATATTCAGTTGTCTACACCTACCTTCTCTTAAACTACTATCTGTTGTCAGTGTAATATCAAACAAGTAGATTTTTCTATAAAACGAAAATAAAAGTTAAATCCTGGAAAATACGTCTAGTAAATGTTTTGTTAAAAGTCCAGCCCTAATCGGATACGAACAGTTATAAATAAGTTACCCCATAATAAATTTCAATTCAATTAATTATTCAATTCAGTTCTATTATTTATAGATATACATGTTAAGGTAGAACTAGAGCCTGATTTGCATGAGTTGTTATCGTACACGAATCGATCTTTGATCAAAACCACGTGATCAAAACATGTATGTAATGAAGCCTATTAAGGTTGAAGGTTTGCCGCTCTGTATGCACAAGCATGCTTAAATTGAAATTGCTCATTCGAGGCTCTTCAGTGGCATAAACTGCATTTTACGTTAGCCCCCTCCCTTCTCCTCTAATGTGATATAGGTATTAAATATAATATTGTATTTTGTAGATTGTTAAGCCATTTAGATGTTGGAGACGAGTTTTGATTTTTGATACATGTACAGTAGGTATGATCATGCTGATTTAAAGTTTTATTATTTATCGATCTTAAGATGGAAGCGATTTACAAAATAGGAGTTGAGACATTTGTGATGAGCTGATTTTATGCGACATCAGTATATGTTTCCCTAAATAAATTAAATTAAAATTGACTGTACAAAGAAAGACAACCTTGATGCAATTATGTAATACAAGCTGCACAGTTTGTTGTCTATTAGGGCCGACCGGGGGGGGGGGGGAGGCAAAAAATATCGGGGGGGGGGCGTAAAAAATATTTAGAAAATGATTTTGGATGAAAAAATATTTTGGAAGCAGAGGGTAAGAAAAAAATTATTCTGAAGAAGGATTTCTGCTATATAAAATAATGCTAATAATGAAAAAAAATTCCGTCGCGACGCCTTCAAAAAATATATATTTTTTCTGTGCTTTGCGCCGAAAAAAATTTTCTGACCATACAAAAAAACCAAGGCCCTTCAAGTTAAATGGTCTGTCCCTTCAGTTTTCCGGTTTTCCCGCCGAAGTTCGAAGGTCGGGGTTATCCAGGTACTAATAAAAACTAAACTGGACGCCAAGATCACTGGCACTTGGGGCATGAATAAATTTCTCTTTATAATAATAATAATATATAATAAATATAAATATTGCCTCAGACAATTTTTTCTGAGGGCCATATTTCACAATTGAGATATGTCAGACAGGTTACCAAACGACCGAACACATACTGTAAACTCATTTATTAGCGTTTTATTCTATACAAATTTATCCTGAACCCAATTGACTGTGGCCAAGATACACGCTGAAGAGTTAGCGAATAGTTAATATGAAACGTTAAAATGAAGAGGAGAAATTAATGTCTAAACGCAAAATTAGTGAATGTGAATTGTATAATGTGGTTTATATTTTTCACATGACATATAATGCAAGTTTTTATGTATAATTAAATTGGGGGCTTCGTTGGCAGATTGTTTAAGGTAGTCAATAATCAAATATTCATTGCGTGCAAGTTCAAACTGAGATTGCGTATTCCAATCTTAATTGACATAGATTGCCAGTTTTCCTACCGAAGGCCAGGGAATTTCACTAGTTACTACGGGTTCCCCCTATCCCCCCACCAAAAAAATAAAAAATAAAAAATGGACGTAGCAGTGTGTTATTGTATGCAGCAATCGTTAGTTGAAAACAAGTTTTATATTTATATATACAAAGCATCAGATCTACAAACTACAATCTCACAGTAGAACAAAATTCATACATTTTACGATTGTTTGTATTGGTTACATCCCCTTATAATTACAAAATATGAATTTCTCTATTGGACAGAAAGTCAAAATTTAAACATACATTATGCGTGAAATGAATAATAATATTATTCATTTCACGCATAATGTATGTTAGTCAAGGCTGTGTGAGTGTGTGTTTTATAAAGAAGTTAGTTAAGCAAATATTCATATTTATAAATATTTATGGTTATTGTATGTTGTATCTTAAAGAGGCTTATAATTAAGTGACGCCAACAATAAGTGGTTACGGGTCCTATAAGCAAACTCCTCCACAACAATGTTTTATGGACTATTGTAAGTACTTAGTTCAAGCCATTGTGATGGTCCTTTCTGTTATTTGTCGTCAAACTTAGGTGATTTTGTGTTATCGTTTTATGATTATCGAATTGTGATATTTTTACCTTTATGTGTTTCTTACATAAATTTTCTCTTCACAAACATGGTAAGCAGATAAATAAATGTGTTAAAGGTTATATTCCTGTATATAATAGAGTACTGTTTCAGTCCTACTAACAAACTAATTACCCGGTAACTGTATTTTGTAAGAACGCGAGTCTTCTGCGCTTCGTTCTTGTATAAAGGGATGGCTCCCAGTGATTGAGCCACAGACTTGTCCAGCGCTTTCCATAACATGTCATCTCATTATTCTAGAGGAATTATCAGGTTATAATACAGAAGACCTGCCTGACAGCAGACCATGATCGGAAGCATTTAGAGAGAGTCACCCTCCTTGCATGATAAAAACTCCTTGTAAAAAAAGGTAGACTCATTGTTGCTGCCACAAAAGGCTAAATTCGACTTCCAGTTTCAGTTAAAATAATTGTGTTCCCGTGGTCCATCCCTTTCAAGGACGTAGCCACAAATGTACCCTAAACATTAAGATAGAATTAAAAAGGGTCGTTTTCATAACTCCCGTTAGAAAAAACAATATGATTTTTAATCATGTTTTTATAGAAAGTAGATGACAATGTTTGACTGTAAGAAACAATTTTCTTGTCGTGTTTTGCGAAATAGATGTCATGTATAGTTGTCTAAAACCCTAACAAAAAGAATGTATTGGATGTTTGACATACAGTTGCCGACAGATGGGCGGATAAGGGGAAATATATACGGGAATTGATAATTCCACAATCAAAACTGGGTAAATATATATACTGCGACACGGGGATAAATAAGGCGGTATAATTAGGAATTCCAATCCCAAAAATTCAACTCTTCATACAGTTTACTAACCAGACGTGCAACGGAACCCTCTATCCCCTCTTCTTTTTTGCTCTTTCTACCACAATGTGTACGCAACTGCGTTTTTGCGTACGGGTTGCTACCACTGCCTTTTCTCGAATCGATTTATTGTTTGTAACGTTTTCTCGTCCTGATATGGCTTAAATATAGCTGATTGCGATTGTGGTGTACCTGGAACTAACATACCAAAATACCGACGTCGGTAAGAACTGTCTATATCTTTTGTTCCTGCATGTAAGGATGTAGTTCAAAAGCTGCAAGTATCATTTGATTTGTTTGGAAAACGCGTAAGGGAATAGGACAGTTATCTATAAATAGCTTCACCGAGAATGCGCAGTCAAGAATGTTCAAGGGCGGTGTGGGTGGTCAAAGAGGAGTTACATGGTTCGACGACGGCAGTTGATATTTGTGGAGCTGGATAGATGGCGAATTCCAATTTTGATTTATGTCCATAATCCACATTGAGACGTACTTTGAGTAAAGATGTAAAACCTGATCCCGCTCATCCAGCAAAACTATAAAAGATGAGAAACCCGTGGAGACCTGTACAGCCAATTTACGGATTCTGTCAAGGACCAGGTCGACTATTTCTTTTCCGATAGTATAAGACCTCTGGCATAGTTATTAGCGGTGTCTTCCTTTCCGGTTACCAGTTGTTCAGGATGGAACCATTGTCGGTAGGTACCAGTTTTGACTTCATCTGCAATTCAATATTCAATTTAGTAATGACATTACATGTAAGTAATGATTGAGTGTTAACAGGTCAATGGCATATTCGTACTCTTGGCCACCGTCTTTGGTGTTAATCCAACAAATGGAAGAACTAAAATCGAATTTTAAGGCAGTACAATTCAGCCTAATATAAAACCGATAAAATTATTGTTAAACATGTATGCCTTTGTCTTGAATGTATCATAAAATATTTAAAACCTCAAACAATTTAAAAAAAGCTTTTACAAAGTCTTGAACACCTACATCTAAAATAGATGTGGTTGCTAGGTATATATGATAACAATACAATGACATTGTATAATTATTGAAGCAACAAATTCACAAGCAATAAAATCAATGTATCTAAAGTATATCAAAGGTGAGCAGAGAATATAAGGCACGAAAATGCTCTTACCTAGCTTTTAACATTCAGTGTATGTTTAAGATTTCAGGTTTTTAATATTGATTATTTAATTATTGTTTTTAATTTCATCTTTAACTTAACGACTACTGTTGGTTCTAAATCAACGAAAATAGCCCTGGGTACGCATTTCCCGGCTCCAGTCGCCCTGAAGAATGTGTTGAGGAAACTACCTCCAATGGTTTTTTTCGGATGGCATCTGACCATCTGGTTGAAAACCATGTTCCAGGAAGTAAAGTTCCCAGCATGCATTACCAATCCGTACTCCGGCCTGACCGACATGGATACTGATACATTCCCTCTACAATAGTTAATATCCATTAGTTGGGGAGATCGCCAGTTACTTATAAAATTTGTCAGTTGACATTATACTCATTATAAGTCTTAAACGGTATAATTTTGTTGAGATGTGAAAAACTACCTACACCAATTAACATACATTATTTTTCAAAAAACCACACGCACACAGATAGAAAAAGGGGAAAGAATTTATAAATGAGTGGTGGTTACTTGTGCTCGTTAACAATTTCTTTCAGTAAATCTTGATCCATTTGCTTATTTATGTAATATGAGTGGTTTTTCCGACGCAGTCAGTATTATATTCACTTTTTACCCCTTGACCTCATGACACTTCACCTCTCGAAAAAAGCAAGTCACGTGATCGTAATTCTGTTTCTTGATTAGTCAAAAACCAATTGGACGGGGGTTCGGAACAGGGTGGTAAATTGGACAGGGTTTCCGAACAGGTTTGTAAATTGGCAATTCACCTTTCAAATTGTGTACAATTATTATTAGATTTTATCGTCTGTTTGTTTATAAAATTATTTCATTGTGCAATTAAAGTATTAAGAACGATAGAGATGAGCTGCAGTTTGTAAAATTTTATATCAAACAACTTATACAAAAATGTTAAATACTTATTATATGAAGTACAGCGCAAATAAAAACGCATATTAACACGCTGTATTTTGCGGAATTTTATGGAGTGTAAAAAATACGAAGAGAAGAAGTTTTAATTAATTTAATACAGACAATTTAACAATCATTTTATATACATGTTGATATTAAATCAAATGTATTATTATTGTTCTTTGGCGTCCGTCGTAGTACACACATAGAAAGAGAGTTGTGGCTCTAATTGTAAAGTATACTTTGCTTGTTCATTTAATTTTAAACTATAAACATTTTATTTAAAAAAGTCTAATATTCAATTTGTTTACATTATTATATAACTGCTTTGGTGCTCGCAGAAAAACTTCATTTCTATATCTTAGGCAGTGGATTTCATTACATAATAGCACAGAGCAATAAACGTTCTGGAATAAAGTACATGTAAGTGTATGTAAATGATCAATTTTAGGTTAACTGTATGCTTGGTAAATCTGTTAATATCGAAAACGCGTAAATAAAATAATCCGTTGAAATATAAAAACACAAATGAGCGGGGGGTGTGGGGGGGGGGGGGGGGAACACATGAATAAATGAATAATTTCAAACTCATTTCACATGGTACTAATATTTCTTTCACGTAGTAATAATTGTCCTTCAATACTTCCCCCAAAAAAAAATTCCATCAAACATTTCTGGTCTATTGAAACGGGGAATTTGTATGACAATAATGGCGATTCATAGTTCAATGCATAACTCAATTTATATCTTTACTTCGTCGGTTATCTTTTTTTTAAAGATAGTATTTGTTAATACATCCGTCAGAAATGCTTTCAATATACTATTCAAGTGCTATGTACGCCTTTGATATATTGGTTATCTAGTTCTGTTTTGTGCAGGTGTAGTTTTTTGTTATTTTGCTGCTTTTATTTTCTGCATGTCTGTTGTTATCGGTATTACTTTACCAGGGGATATGTATAATATATAACTGTGTATACATGTATGTAGATACTGGCGGTTCTATGTATTAATAGTTTGCACATAAGTGGTTGGGATCCCTTTAACCGGTTAAACCCGCCACAGAATGCTTTATGGGACTATTCTAAGTGCGAATTTTAAGCCGTCGTATATGTCTTATATCATTTGCCTTTCGTTCAACTTTGTTGTTCTGTGTTTGAGTGATAGCCGAATAATGAGGCTTTACCTTTATGCACACAGATATATTCAAAATATAGTTAGAAGGTAAATAATCAAGTAGGGGCCTCGGTGACCGAGGGGTTCAGGTAGTTCTACTACTATTGATCACGTGGTCTGTCAACACTGAGATTGTGGGTTCGATTCTCACTCCAGGCAGGGTATACTCGACTCCAATCTAGACTGACAAGGATTGACAGGTTTCCTACCGCAGGTAGGGGGTTCTCTCCGGCTTCCTCTCCCAATTAAAACCGGACGCCATGATATAGCTGAAAAATTGCTGAAAATGACGTTAAACAATATTCAAACAAACAATAAATAATCAAGTATCTTACCAGTCCTACTAATACAACCGCTTAGCAAATGTAATGAGAACACGATTAGTGTACTTTCAACTTTCTTATTTCCGACCATATCGGGAGGATTACCAGTTCTCGAACCTCAGACATAACTAGCGCTCCCCATAGACGGCTCTCCCATTGGGGGAGATATCAGGTTACAATGAGAAAAGCCTGACTGATTCCCAGTCCATAGTGGATAACGTGTTTAGTAAGTTTTGTTGATTTTGAAAAAGCGGTAGACTCATTGTAACTGCCACAAATAACTAAATTCTCCTTCCTATACTATACTATATACTTTTACAGTTGTAGTCAAAATTTTGTTACCGTTGGTCCATACCTTTAAACGAAGTGATTAATTCTTTGTTAACTTGTTCTCGTCCTGATATGGCTGAAACATTGTTCGCTGCATGTTAAGGAACCATTATTTAGTTAATTAATTTCTTACGTCCCTTTGAAGTGGATAAATAACGTACTAAAGTATCGACGTGCCGAGTCGTTAAGTTCTTCCCATATTCCTGTGTGTACTTATATACAAATGAAGCTTACAAGCTGCATTAAAGGCATATAACAGTTAACTTTAAATGGAATAGACTTCAAAATATTTACATACACTGTGACTAGATAGTTTAAATTTTAATCTCCTTAAAAATCTTCATTTTAAAATTGTTGACAATTCTTTATTATGGTATTTTTTACAGTACATGTACATCATGTGTAAACATTGGTACGTGTACAATGTAAAGTTGCGATTAATATTCTTCCCCTTCTTCTTCTCCTTCACCTTCAACGGAATCAACACCGACTTCTTCATAATCTTTCTCTAGTGCAGCCAGATCCTCGCGCGCCTCGGAGAACTCTCCTTCCTCCATACCTTCTCCGACGTACCAGTGGACGAAAGCACGTTTGGCGTACATCAAGTCAAACTTGTGATCCAGACGCGCCCAAGCTTCGGCAATGGCAGTTGTGTTGCTCAACATGCAAACAGCTCGCTGAACTTTAGCCAGGTCACCGCCTGGTACAACAGTGGGTGGCTGGTAGTTTATGCCGACCTTGAATCCGGTTGGACACCAGTCGACAAACTGAATGGTTCTTTTTGTCTTAATTGTTGCGATGGCAGCATTGACGTCTTTAGGTACAACATCACCTCTGTATAGCATACAACATGCCATATACTTACCGTGACGTGGGTCACACTTGACGAGCTGATTGGCTGGTTCAAATGTGGCATTTGTTATCTCGGCTACGGATAGTTGTTCATGGTAAGCCTTTTCAGCGGAGATAACAGGAGCATATGTTGCCAGTGGGAAATGAATACGTGGATACGGTACAAGGTTGGTCTGAAACTCGGTCAAGTCGACGTTGAGAGCACCGTCAAATCTAAGTGATGCAGTTATGGAGCTCACAATTTGGGCAATCAAACGGTTCAAGTTGGTGTATGTCGGGCGTTCGATATCAAGATTACGTCTGCAAATATCATAAATTGCTTCGTTGTCAACCATGAATGCGCAGTCAGAGTGTTCAAGGGTGGTGTGAGTGGTCAGAATGGAGTTGTATGGTTCGACGACGGCAGTTGATATTTGTGGAGCTGGGTAGATGGCAAATTCCAACTTCGATTTCTTTCCATAATCAACACTGAGACGTTCCATGAGTAGAGATGTAAAACCTGATCCGGTTCCTCCACCAAAACTGTGAAAGATTAGGAACCCCTGGAGACCTGTACATTGATCAGCTAATTTACGGATTCTGTCAAGGACAAGGTCGACTATTTCTTTTCCGATAGTATAATGACCTCTGGCATAGTTATTGGCGGCGTCTTCCTTTCCGGTTACCAGTTGTTCAGGATGAAACAGTTGTCGGTAGGTACCAGTCCTGACTTCATCTGTAATTTAATATTCAATTTAGCAATGACATAACATGTAAGTAATGATTGAGTGATATCGGGATAATCGTACCCTCGGCTATTTTCTTTGAAGCTAATGAAACAAATCGCAGAACTAAAATAGAAGTTTAAGGCAGCACAATTCAGCCTAATATTAATAACGATAAAATTATTGTTAAACGTGTATACTTGCGGCAGTTAGTATAGAACTAACGTGAAATTACAGGTCGTAGATTTTACTTTTTAATGGAATATTGATTTGTTTATGTTATTACTGCTACTGATGTATAGTAAATAAAAAACGTGAATGATTAATAAATTTTTCTATAGCTCAAGGGCAGGAAAGTTTGATTTTTAATCGTTTTTTATTCGTTTCTATGCAAACATGATTACGCACTACAGTATGACAGGTATATTATAATAAGCACGTCATTGTCAATTCTTGAGTTGTGTATCAATCGTTTAAAAGCAAAAACTTCTTACTTTTAACTGTCATAATGGTAATCAATACCAGGCCTTAGTTTTGGATGTATCATAAAATATTGAAAACCTCAAACAAATTTTTAAAAAATCTTGAAAAATGTTTTTACAAATTATTAACAACCTACATCTAAAATGGATGTGGTTGCTAGGTATGTCAGTGATAACAATACAATGACACTGTATAATTATTGAAGCAACAAATTCACAAGCAATAAAATCAATGTATCTAAAGTATATTAAAGGTGTACAGAGAATATAAGGCACGAAAATGCTCTTACCTAGCTTTTAAAATTCAGTGCAAGTTTACGACTTCCGAGATTTTTAATATTGATTATTTATTTATTGTTTTTATTAATAAATTCATTTTTAACTTACCGACTACTGTTGGTTCTAAATCAACGAAAACAGCCCTAGGTACGTGTTTCCCGGCTCCAGTCTCGCTGAAGAATGTGTTGAAGGAATCGTCACCTCCTCCAATGGTTTTGTCGGACGGCATCTGACCATCTGGTTGGATACCATGTTCCAGGCAGTAAAGCTCCCAGCATGCATTACCAATCTGTACTCCGGCCTGACCGACATGGATACTGATACATTCCCTCTACAATAGTTAATGTCCATTAGTTGCGGAGATAGCCTGTTACTTTTAAAAATTGCCAGTTGACATTATACACACAAGTCTCAAACGGTATAATTTTGTTGAGATGTGAAAAACTACCTACACCAATTAACATACATTATTTTTTTCACAACAAAACCACACACACACAAATAGAAAAAAGACAAAAGCAAAGAAAATTTAATTATTAATTTAAACGATTTTAATAAAAAATAATACGAAAAACAAAAAGCAAGAAAGTAAAACATTCGATTCTTACGATTCTTACATTTCCTAACATATTATTAATCGTTTTTGAAAAACAATAATTAACGTACCCCCTTTTTGGAAGCAGCAAACACATGTATGGTCAAATTAACATTTACGTATGCACAACCCGCACTGCTGGAACCTCGGCTACTCCGTGAATAAACTTAGAAACCGAAGCAATAAAAGCAACGTATTTGAAAAAAGAAGTATGACTGCACATTAAAATCGCATACACCAGACTTTCAACAATTTATTATCTAGATTTCATATTTATCTCTTACTTACCATGTTTACAAGATAAGAATAATATAAGGACACTGAAGATATAAATGGCTCACTGTGTGAGAACAAGGTATCACTGTGAGCAGCAATCCACGAATGGAGATGGCTGATCGATTCACCTATTTAAAGAACGCGTCGTATTGTTGTCATGGTGTACAATATTGACGTTTGTTGTGAAATACATATGTTGTAAACGAGGCCATAAGTAATAAACCTAACTTGCAACACACGGATTTTTACAGTGTTAATAACCTGTTTACTTTCATTGTCAGGGGAAAGTAAACTGTGAGCCTGACAAGCATATGCATGCTTGTAATGACAACCGCATTGCAAGAGATCACACGATTCGAAATACATGTACAATAAATTCATAAATATATAAATACTTTAATGCGTTTAATAAAACTGAAGAATGCATGCATACCATGGTGCTCGTACAGTAACCGCCATTTACAGTTTTTTAAATTTATTATTATTATTATTATTATTATTATTATTATTATTATTATTATTATTATTATTATTATTATTATTATTATTTAGATTAAATTTTATTTATGAAGTATTTATAAATGCGAAATCAATGACGTAACATAATATAAAAAGGAATGGCCGTCTAGTTTTTATACCATACCTAATACATGTTATAATTTTTAGTGCTTAATACTTTTTTCGATTTCCTGTAAAAACTAAATAAAACTTTAAGTCCTGAAAATCAATAGATATCTTATAATTTATAAAATCAAAGCGCCAAAAGCTTTGATCATTACAGGAATAAATAATTCAGTATTGTGTTTTAATTTTACATAACCAAATAATGTATTCTCGTATCCTAAAACTGTGATTGCAGACAATTATTGTAAATCACATGGTATATATTATTTAAAGTGTCTTTTTTGTTTATTTAAGGCGCCTTTACAATGTATCGATTCAAACTTGTATTTAAGTATAAGCCCGAATAATCTTACAGAAATCTGTAGTTAAATGTTCACTGACAAAGACCGGTAATTCTGACAATTATTTGTAAATAGAATATGATATATTATTTTTAACTTTTCGAAGGCAAACTGTATACACTCCGTCTCCTGCAAAGGTTTAAAAAATATATACATTTCATATCTTAAGAATCAACCTAAAAATATTTGGTCATACAATGCCCGATTTTTGCTGTGTAGACATTTTCACACTATTCAACATCCGTGTAATGTTAAAGTAAGCCGTGGGAATTGATGTTAACAAATCTGTAAAATAATGTTGCATATTTCTTTATATTCCATTTGTTTGGCGTTAAACAATCGGCAGGTCGTACGACTTGATTTGCATTTACATGTACAAATATGTACGATTGGTTTGCATTGGAGTCCAGTACTTAACGACAGTATGAGTTTAAAATTAGTACAGTAAGCCGAACCCTCAGCCCTTAAAATGTACTATCAGTTTAGCCTATGGAATGTCTTATCAGTTTGCAGTCGGGTTGTCCAGAGTTTTGTAAATATTTAAACTAATATCATAGGACAAATTTTACTGCCGTTATAATCGAAGTTGGTTTTGTGATTCGTCGGACTAACGGCAGAATTCAGTCCTACTGCTCGTAATGTAGCAAATAAAAAATTATAACTTCGTTCTATTTATACAAAATTCAAACATAATATTCATCTTCTTTACGTTATTAAAGCTTTAGACATTGCAAAACTAACGGGAAACGATTTTTATTGAAGAAATTTCTTTTTTCGTCTTTGAAGATTGTACGTGGAAAATTCTGTGTTTATCAGTTTTCCGTATATGGAAGATGTGACCTAATTTTGTTATAAACGTGCTAATTTGCCTACTATAACAACCATTCCGAAGTAAGAATCCAGTTATTTACATATGTATTACCCAAGATGCAAAACGCTATTCATTTTCGGGTTTCTCAATGTTTTTCATGTAGTAAACGTAATTAAATGCACAACGCACAGCGGGTTTTTAAAAACGGCATTAACTATCATCACGTATCAATAATGATCGATTTTAAAAAGGAAACCGATTAAAAAAATGGTGATACTGTCGAAAGATACCAAGACTGACCACATCTGATTGTACATGTATATGCAACTTCTTTTGGACATCAAAGTGCCTGGAGTGATTCACTCCCGCTCTGCTACATTACGAGACTAATATGGGACTAAATTCGTACCCTCGCCAAAAAAGCCAGGGTACGATTATTCGTTCTTAATAGTATTCCAATGCATGTTCATACACGAAAATATATAGTTTTTTTTCACTTGTCTGTGGCATAAATAGTGGAGGGTAAGATAAACCATGCGAAATAATGTTTTATATGACTATTCTCATTGGTAGCCAAGGGTCACCTATATAGATAAGAGATCTAAGATTTCCCCTCAGTTTGCTGAGACTGGCTAGGGCTTGTACATGCATAAAATTTGTCTCTTAATTTGATAATGAAGTTAATAAATGATCATCCGTTTGATTCTGACATGTTAATGGATACAATTGTTATGTATCAGGAAAATGAACATTTTGAGAATTTGAATTGTTTTCATGAAGATGAAAATTTGGATACTCTTAATAGAGATGAACTTGTAAGGAGACTAGATAAAAGTTTTGACATTAAGCTTGAAAAAGTTATCAAAGTGTTGAAGAAAGACCTGGATCAGACTGATCTAGTAAACCTGACGCATTGTGCTATACATATCGCAAATCAAAAGTGTGGCCCTCAAAAAAGAAAGAAGCAGGAGTATAACGCAAACAAGTCAGGAGCAAAAAAAAGGGAAAAATGATGAAGCATCGGTAAGCAATACTTTATGATGTTTGAGTTGAAAGAACTTAGAGTAAATAAGAAAATAAGATAAGCTGTTTTAAGATATTTACAATATTGGTATATTTATAATGGTTAAAAATACGGGAGAAAGTGAATAACATCAAATAACTCAGAGAGTTTGTATCATTTATTTATTTATTTATTTATTTATTTATTTATTTATTTATTTATTTATTTATTTATTTATTTATTTATTTATTTATTTATTTATTTATTTATTTATTTATTTATTTATTTATTTATTTATTTATTTATTTATTTATTTATTTATTTATTTTTGGGGTGAGAGTAGTTGCCTTACTATAATTGCATTACATTTAGCAGATCATTTTTCGATTGCTAACCAAGTTTGGTAACAGGTGCATCTGTTGTATCTAAAATGCAGAACACCTTCTCAAAAAGTCATTGAGTGTAATGCAAAATTTTTAGGAAAATCCACGGCGAGCATGGTTGTCTGAGAGCCGTGGTATTTTGATCGTTGCATGTATGTTTAAAAATTGTCAAAATTAATATCCAAATTAAAGGCAAAGAGAAAAAATTGTAGAAAATGTAACATGTTATGAGGTAGGGTCCTCGTTTGGGAGAAAGTCTATATATGAGATAGGATCCTCATTTGGGAGAACGTCCTTATGAAGTAGGATCCTCTTTTGGGTGAAAGTTTTTATGAGGTCGGATCCTCAATTGGGAGAACGTTTTTATGAGGTAGAATCCTCATTTGGGAGAGAGGTTTATGAGGTAGGATCCTCTTTTGGGAGACCGTTTTTATGAGGTAGGATTCCTCATTTTGGAGAACGTTTTTATGAGGGACAATGTTTTTGGAGCTAAGATCCTCATTTGGGAGAAGCTTATAGGAGGTCGGATCCTCATTTGGGAGAAAGCTTATAGGAGGTAGGATCCTCATTTGGCAGAGAGTTTTTATGAGATCCGATCCTTATTTGGGAGAAAGCTTATATGAGATAGGGTCCCCATATCTAAATTAAAGGCAACGAGAAAAATTTGTAAAAAATGTAACATGTTATGAGGTAAGGGTCCTCATTTGGGAGAAAGTCTATATATGAGGTAGGATCCTCATTTGGGAGAACGTCTTTATGAGGCAGGGTCCTCATTTGGGAGAAAGCTCAGAGGAGGTAGGATCCTCTTTTGGGAGAACGTTTTTATGAGGTAGGGTCCTCATTAGGGAGAAAGTTCATACGACGTATGATCCTCAATGTGGCAAAATTTTATGATGTTGTTTTTTCTGTTTATGGAGAAAAATGAGATTAAAAATATTATGGTATGGATTTAAGACAGTTTGTCTCATGGGAGAGAGTAAAAGCTACCGTTTTATGGTGTTTTGGGCAGAAGGTAGTAAAAAGATGTAAGAGTAAAAAGCTTTGGAATTGTAGAAGACTGTACGATAAATAAAAGATGAATTATGGAGAGGCAGAAGTAATTCTATGATTTTATGGTTTCTTTAAACCTTTATTACGGGAAGTTACAGGACAAAATTAAACAGAAACATACGGGTGAAGGAAGAAAATATGTCACTTTAAATTACGGAAGGGATAAATGAATTTTCGTGCAAGCCTGTGTAGTTTGTCTAAGTTAATATGTAAATGTCATGTATGCGGAAAATATTTGAGAGAGTTAAGAAATTACCAGCTTCGTTATGTTTGCTTTATGATTAATGTGTAATGTTGTTTTGTTTGGTAATCATTAAGCTAAAGGGTTTTAGAAGAGATAGAAATTTTAAATAAGAAAGAGACTTACGCTGAGCCGTTTTATGTTTTTATAATGACGGAACTTAAGACCATAGTCTTCTTAAAAATCATAAAATAATATTGGATATATAAGAAAGTAAATTAATGTAAAAAAAAAAAAAAAAAAATTTAATACAAATATTAAGTAAATAAATGATATGTATATATATGATATTGATGATTCATGATAATAGCCGATATATAACAAGATTTCAAGATTTCAAGATTTCACGATCTATAATTAGGAAAGACTCAGACACATATACAACGTGTAACAAGAGGTCATGGCAACAAGAACTGTAACATGTCTTCACAGCTCAAAAGCCTGAATCCAAAGATTATTATATAACTTCAAATGTTCCACATGACCTTCACACACTCTTACTGAACAAGCGGTTAAAATGTAGCCTAACAGATTTTATTAGTCTGACCCAGACGCTACCACTGGCAGATTAAGCTATCTGCAGACTAGAAAAACGATCATTCATTAATCAGTCATTTGCCTCATTTAACAATTAGTAAACATTTCTTTCACAAAATATAAAGTTATTACATGTTACACTTTATATGAAAAAAAAAATAATAATAATAAAATTATATAAAATTAAATTGAAAAAAAAAATAATAATAACAATAACAATAATAATAATAATAAATAAATAAATGCCATTCTCCCCATTAACATGAATTTTTAATTATTCACAGGGAAAATGCTCGACTGACGAGGAAAGAATTAATAAGAGAATAGATGAGTTAGATGCTCTTTTAGATAACACAAAATATGCAAAACAAAAGGGATCATTAAAAAATGATTTAATTACATTTCTGAACAAGATGAATTCTCCTAAAGATTTGTCAGACGCGTGTCCATTTGATGTTCGAATGTTTCTAGTGTTTAAAGAAAAAGATGGGAAAACAAAAGTTCATAGATCTGGTTGTGCATTTATGTCCAAGAGGCAACAAAATTCAAAATGTGATTGTCCTGTGAGAAGATCAGCGGGATCAGTCGATAGTCTCATTGGTCAGGTTAGAGCTATTTTTCGTGACTTTGTTAGAGGTTCAGATTGGAATGCAGTATTTGGAATAGGGAATCCTGCCGCCGCTCCTTTATTAAACGATATCTAGCAGCATTACGGTTAGAACAGTCTGTTAGTGCTACTACGCCAAGAAGAGCACCACCTTTATTCAGAGATAAACTTTATAAAATACTCAGACACATTACTTATAAACTCACAAATCCTAATCTTTCGATGATTTATAGATATATTTCATTTCGAGACCGGGCTTTTTAAAATCTTTTGTTATACTGGGGATCGAGCAGGCGATTTGGGAACGCTTCTATTAGATCAGATATTTGCTATTCCTGATAATGAGGGCATAATTTTAAATTTATGTACTGGAAAAACTGCAGATATTTATGATCCAGAGTTGTTGTAGTTTTGAAGTGTGATAGTTTGGAGTTTTGTCCGGTGAATGACCTCAGAAAGCATTAAAGTTTTGTAAGGAGAATGGTTTTGTATTAACGGGTGGTTATGTGTTTAGACCGATTGATGCTCATTCAACAATAAGTGATAAACCGTTAACATCGTCTACAGTAAACGGGCGCCTTAATTCCTACCTATGCAAATTGAATTGATGGGAGGGAGAGACAAGTCATAGCACAAGAGGTGGTTGTGGTTTAACTTTAGCTTGGATGGGAATCGATCAGGGGTCCATAAAACAACATGTAGGTTGGAAATCTGATACAATGTTCCATCATTATACTGTGGGTAATGACATGTGTAGTAAATACGCTTCTGCGAAAGCTCTTTCGGTCGTGCATAGTAAAACCCCTCGTCAAAAGATTTATGAACACTGTAAAGGCTATTTAAATTTTAAAAAATTCAGTGAATGTTAGATCTGGCCTGTATCTTAAGAACTTTGTTTCTTTTGTTTAGAACAAATTCAGCAACAAATTCAGGAATTAAAAAACAGCTTGAGTGTTGATAATGTGGCTAACGCGTTGCGTGAAGTAAAGGAGTATGCTGTTAGGGCAAATGATATCAATATCGACACTTTGCAGATGAAATTAATGCATCTTGATGAGAAGGGCAGGCGTTTTAATCACAGTGATAGGGAATTGTATTCGTTGGTCCTTCAACGTTTTCTATGTAACAAAGATCAGCCTCGCATTGGTCATTTAGTCACGTCGCTATTATGTTCTCCAGCAGAAGCTAAGGTGTATGAAAAAGAACAAAAATTCTTGAAATTACACGCTAATAAAGGAATTGATACGGACCCTCCAACTTTAATTTGGCGCCCAAAGTAGAAAATGCACAGAAGAACACGCCGTCGTTCGATCAATTTGCACCTCATCAACAACCTATGCGTTTTTCAAGGCCACCAAGACCATTTTTCTTTCAGCAAAGGAGAGGGGTTAACCCCAATGCTAGGCATCGCCCAGGTCCAAATTATTCCGAATGTCACATCTGCGGTGACGTGTCTCATTTCCAAGTAGACTGTCCACGTAGACAATAACTTGTACATTAAACTTGTTATCTTTACAGATACCGTTTTATTCACCTATGTTGCCTTTTCCATGGGAGTTTCATGACCAGTTTAATTTTGACCTTGACAGTTGAGAAACGTTTACAGACTCCAGTTTTAGTATCATTGGAAAGTGATGCGAACAGCTTAGAAACTGACGATATGTTTAGTTTTGACCTTGATTTTAAATTAGATAATGTCATGAATTATTATCAGAGCCATTTTTTGTATATAACCAGGATAACTTTGTAGCTGGCAATTTGCATCGTAACTTTACGCAGTGGAACACCTTAATTACAAATTCTGAAAGTATTGTCCTAAAGTCGATTAAAAACGGTGTTGATATCAATGACTTCATCCAACCATTTAATGCAGAATTCTGGGGTATACAGAATGACCATAAGTATCCACTGCCTAGACAATTTCAGAACGCCCAAAATTGCAAGGATTTTGTATATTTCATAAATTCAGAACTTCAAGAAAGAGTCATTTCCGGTGCAATTTCTTGTGTAGGAAAAGTTGGAGAGGTTGGTTTCACCAATAACCGACCAAACCAAGATTGTGTATAAATCTTATGTACCTTAATTGTTTCATGATAGATACTCATTTTACCTTAGATACATTGTCAGAAGTCCCAAAAATTGTAAAGAAAAATAGTTTTCTTACTAAACTCGATGATAAATCAGGGTATGATAATGTTTTGATGTCAGAAAATTCTAAGAGTCTATTGGGCTTTCAATGGGGTGGTTATTATTTTCAATGTAATACATTACCATTTGGATGGAAAAACTCTGCTTTTGTTTACCATACAATAAATCTAGAAGCTGTTTCACGTTTACGACAAAATCCGTTTCATGCCTCCTGTACATTGATGATAGATTAATTGAAGAATTCAATGGATATTTACCACCGCAGTTGGACAATTCTACAACACGTGCTAAAATAGCCATTAAATTAGCTGTAAAGTTATTTGTTAGTCTAGGATATTTTTTGAACATTGAAAAATATGTTTTAAAACCAACACAATCTTTAGTCTTTTTGGGAATGATTTTAGATACAGGAAAGATGTCGTTCTTTTTAACTGAGAAAAGAAAAGAAAAACTCAAAAATGTCAGAAAAATGATTTTACAAAATAAGAAGGTACCAGTCGCTGTTATACAAAAATTCACAGGTTTGTGTATTTCAATGTATTTGGCCATACCTGGGGCAAAGTTGTATACTTCTGTTTGTAATCAGGCGATTTCAAATGCGATAAAAAACTCTTCTGATATTATCATTGATGAAAAACTAAGGGAAGAAGTTCGGTTTTGGGAGTTTTTAGATTCATGGTATAAACCTTTTCCTTGGGTACCAGACAGTCATTTTACTCTAAAAGTCACATCTGATTCATCTGATTACAAATGGGCTTGTACTATTTCAGGTCCTAATTTTGGATTATTGGAATGACTCAATTATGTCAGCACCAATTATGATTAAGGAGGCTCTTGCTCTTAAAAACTCTTTATTGAGTGTTTCAAATGCTATAAATAACAAGCGTATTGTTGCATATGTAGACAATCAGGCTGTGGTGTACGCCTGGGAAAATCAATACTCGAAGAATTATGATTTAGCAGCAATTATGAAAGACATTTTTTTTTTTTTTTTTTTTTTTTTTTTAAATAATGATGGAAAATAATTGTACATTGTCACTGGTTTATGTACCCTCTTCTCAAAATCCAGCAGATCTTCCCTCGCGTACACTGTCCAAATCAGACACAACAATTAGTAAACGCACATGGGCATATATAGAATACTTGTTCGGAAAACACGATGTTGACATGTTCGCCTTAGACAGTAATGCAATGGTCGATTATAATGGTGTTACTTTAGAACATTTCACACCTATGGCGTCTCATGTTCAGCCGGTATTGATGCCTTTAGTCAATGTTATATAGTTGAGAAAAAATATTATGCTTTTCCTCCTTATTGCTTAATACCAGCTGTCATTAATTTTTTGATAGAGGAAAAAATCAATTGTACTTTAGTTTTTCCTCATTTTGTTCCCACTCCACCTTGGTTCCCTTTAGTTCTGAGATATGCATATATTGTAACTGTGGGTTTTCAAGGAGATAAAGGAGTTTTATTATTTCCTTCCAAAGGGTACCAAGTTGATAAGCGCGGACTACAATTTGATATGTTAGCAGCAAGGTTTAGTTTTGGAGACGAAAGAAGGAAGAACTTTTATCCTGATAAATTCATGTCAAGTAAACCCGATTATTTTTCTCCTGTTCTTCTGATAGGAGATTCAATGGTAAGATTTTTGGAGGGTTTCAGATCAGAAGTTTCTGTTATATCATTTGGGGGAGCAAGAATTAATGATGTATTTGGTATTTTGAAAGATGAATTGGAGAGATTATCAACTTTTGTTGTAATTATTCATATATGAACAAATGATGTAAACAAAGTTTATACACCTGTGAAAGATCAGCTAATATGCGTAAAAGAGGGATTAAGGTTCTTGTTTGAGAATATAAAACAATTACAAGTGAATCAAGGATTTGCTGTAGTTTTTTCTGGATGTCTGTATACTAAATCCCCTATTATCAATGAACGTATTGATGAGTTGAATAAATATTTATATTCATTGTGTCGACAGTGTGAGTATTATTTTATTGATCATTCGAACATTCCTGTTCATTTTTTAAAAGATCAGGTTCATATGAATGCTATGGGAGAAAAGATGTTCTTGAATAATATGAAAGGGTTTGTTTAATTTTTAGTTTTCAAAATAAATATTTAGTTCAGGATAAGTAGTAGTTAGTGTTAACGGCGTTATTTTTGCTTTAAATTTAGTTTAGGATAAGTAAAAGTTATTGTTAAAGGTGTTATTTTTTGCTTTAAATTCAGTTTAGGATAAGTTGTAGTTAGTGTTAAAGGTGTTATTTTTTGTTTTCAATTTAGTTTAGGATAAGTAGTTATTTGTGTTAAAGGTGTTTTTTTTGCTTTAATTTTAGTTTAGGATAAGTAGTAGTTTGTGTTTAAGGTGTTATTTTTGCTTTAATTTTAGTTTAGGATAAGTAGTAGTTTAAGTGTTAACGGCGTTATTTTTTGCTTTAACTTTAGCTTAGGATAAGTAGTAGTTTGTGTTTAAGGTGTTATTTTTGCTTTAATTTTAGTTTAGGATAAGTAGTAGTTTAAGTGTTAACGGCGTTATTTTTTGCTTTAACTTTAGCTTAGGATAAGTAGTAGTTTGTGTTTAAGGTGTTATTTTTTGCTTTAAATTCAGTTTAGGATAAGCAGCAGTTAGTGTTAAAGGTGTTATGTTTGCTTGAAATTTTGCATCGAATTGATTTCTCTGTGCTTTGTTGATATAATTCCTAAAATAAATTTGTAATTTGGTCTGAAGCTAGAAAAAATTAAGGAGAAATTATGTCAAAATATATAGATATAATTGTTAAGAGTATGTATTTTTTATTTGTTATTGGTTTTTTTGTCAGTATTACTTATAAATATCGTGAGATAATAAATGTTTTAATTATAATGTTGTTTTTAATTAAACAGTTGATACATATAGTTAATTATATTCATGTTTTTGTTTAGTTGTATTTTGGGGCTCTTGTGGTTTGTGTGAAAAGTGCAATTATTTCAATTTTATCCGACAGGGATACTCCCTAAGGGATAATGTTTTCTTATACTGAAGGTTAAGTTTTCTAGTAACCTGGGGTTTACTGTTTAGATGAAAGATTTTTATGGTTTTCTCTGAACATTAAGTTCTGATGTCATGGTGATATCCCAGATTTTGTTGACAGATTTTTCATGACCTGTGACTGTTTTTCTTAGGTGTTTGGTGTCTGGTAGATTATTTTTGGAAAATGTTAATGTCATGGTTAATGTTCGGGTCAATGTTCATGGTCAGTCTATATTAAGAGACTTTGATGGGTTATCGGTTGTTAAGAATGGGTTCATGATTAATTAGGAATTTGTCATTTAGTTAATTAAGTATTGAATATATGTTTAGGTATAGTATGTGTGGGTAATGTGATGGTAAGTGGTTTACATATGATGCCAAAGTGTGTCTTTTTTCCCCTGATTTTTTGTAGTCCATATCTTATATATATTGGGACACTGGGGTATTAATGAGAATAGAATACTATTCTCATTGGTAGCCAAGGGTCACCTATATAGATAAGAGATCTAAGATTTCCCCTCAGTTTGCTGAGACTGGCTAGGTGGAGTTACTGCATGGGTTTGGATCATTTTAGGTTACAATATATACTGTTGTTTTGCGTGGTCAAAAAAAAAAAAAAAAACAAAAAAAAAAAAAAAAAACATGTTTTGTAATTTCTTATCCGCTTGGTGTCCCAGTATTTTTTCCTTGATTTTTTGTAGTCCATATCTTATATATATTGGGACACTGGGGTATTAATGAGAATAGAATACTGTTCTAAGCCAGTATGTTTTTCCTGCAATTTTATGATGTTATGTTGTCTTTTATTGATAAATTGCAGTTAATGTTTCTTTTAGTGTATCTTCTCATTACAACAACTGAGATCATACTGGGAGGGTTTCAGTGCAAAACCACAAGTGGCGGAAAAAGGAAACCCTATCGTTGTGGCTTGTGTGGGACTGGTTGTCATATTATAATACTTAAAGCGGATGTAGTTGATAACATGTTTGGAGAATGTCACGTACTCTCCTTGCAGGACATATACATCTTTTGTAGTGTTCAAAAACTGTGTTTGCTCAATGTTACCGCTACAGAAAAGGTTCAAAAGGTACATTTTCCGCTACATAATGCTTCATACTTATCCAAGGGAAGTAAAATTTGCGTTCCCAATGTCCAACTCCGTATTCCAGTTGATTTATTTTCTATAAACACATCCTAAATATACCTGAAATATTGCTAGCTGGAGAGTAATCAATCAATCAATTGATAGATATGTCAATCATAACATTATAACTGTTGCTTATTTCTAAAAGATATTTATATGTCCTCGATGGCAGAGTGACATAAGCACTTGATATACATTAGATCATAATACATCAAACACAGCAAAATCAGGCTATTTGCAGATGACACCATTGTATACTGCCCAATAACATCAAAATTAGATTCTCTGAAATAACAGGAAGATCGAGAAGCAGCAGCTAGGTGGGAGCAAGTTTGGCTCATGGCTTTCTACCCTGATAAATTTAACATAATCAGAATAAGTACAAAACGCAAACCTGAACATTTGTATTACAATTTACACGGCAACATATTAAAATCAGTACAATCAGCTAAGTATCTTGGAGTTACCATCTCATCTGACCTAAAACGGAACAAACATATCACATAGACAGCCGCTAATGCAAAAAAAAAACATTATCCTTTGTAAAGACGTAACATCAAATTAAGTAAATTCAAAAGTATCAAAGACCGTGCGTATACCAATTCAAAAAGTTTCAAAGACCGTGCATACCAGTCACTAGTAAGACCTTAATTAGAATATTGCAGCTCAGTTTGGGATCCCTTCAAAAAGAAAATGAAAACAAGCTAAAAAAAATTCAAAGAAGAGCTGCAAGATAAACATGCAAGAGATATCCCAACACCAGCAGTGTATCTGACATGATATATGAATTAAGATGACCTACGTTAACAGAACGACGTCTCAAAACCACACTAACCATGTTTTACAAAATAACAAAAAACCTCAAAGCCATTCCTCATACAGACATCCTAACACCAAACCAATCATCTACCAGGGCAACTCATTCACATCCCTACTCAAAACTCCAGCGCAACAAAAATAGCCTTAAATATTCCTTCCGTTCAGCAGAACCATAAAAGATTGAAATTTACTAACTGTAGCATCATCTAACAATTTTGAACAGTTCAAGGAGAAACTCACTCACGAGTTCCTCCGTAACGCCTACAGCATCTTATCTAAATGCTTTATTGTTTTTATCTTATAATCTAAAATTTAAATAAAAACAATTAAATATACATGTATTATTAATACTAAAAACTACAAAAATAAAATATAATAATTAATATATTTAAAAATGTAACAATGTTATTTTTAGTTAGTAGAGGCTTAGGACCTGCGCCGTAAAGTTATTTTCAACTTGTTGAATGTTTTCCGTATAAAGAGAAGAGAAGAAGAAATTGAACGAGCTTTTTTACGGATTTAACCTGACGACTTTTTTGGGCCTAGATTAACAGTTTTACACTGGAGGTTTGGGGTGTTAATGTGTATAATTAAAGCTTAATTTTTGTCCGTCTGAGTCTTCGGAGTGGGGCGGGGTTGAAACACACCCTAATTTGAGAAATCTTTGCCTTGATCTATTTTCTAAAACAAAAAATATCTTTATGTCTTATAGCTAAAATCAACCGAAAAAATGACACGGATTATCATTTGTCAGTTTCGCACCGGAACAATCACCAGTGATTGTTTTTAACTATAAAACTTTGGTCATTTCCGGTTAAAGGCTGGGTTGTGTGATTTTTAGTGGTAATCTCAACAGTATTTCACGTGCAGTATTTAAGCCAGAAAACTTTAGTTATATGATTTGAGTGGTCTTATAATTGCTGTGATTTGTTGCGCTGTGTCTCCAATAAAACACATTTGTGGAACGAAATCATACCTTCATCTCGTCTGTTGGTACACGAGGTACATTGTGTAGGGACGCAAAATAAAATTTTAAAAGTCTTGCAAAATTTAAATACAACACATCATTTTAAAGTGGAATTCGTGACACTTTGAAAAACAGTTTGATTTTTAAAATATCTATTTGTATGTAAAAGATTTTTTACATTTTATTCTTTTCAAAAAATTCGATCTTGACACAAAACTGTTTCCACAAAACAATTATATATAAAAAATTCTAAAATTGTAATATAAATTGAAATTAATATTTGGCTTGATTAAAATGAACTTAACCTACATAAATATTAACTCAAAATGCTTTAATAGCAAGTAGTTTGACAAAAATATTGTCTCAATCTGTCTGCAAGGTTGTCACATACAAAAGCAGTCTTTTTGTGTTTTCACATTGAAGAGTGATTTACCGTGTTTGATAATGTATTACATGGGAGGTAACTGCGTCATGACACAATGGGGTAGGACATTTATAACTTTTTTTTAAATATGAACACGGTGGTTTTAATTTATTTTTATTAGAAAATCTTTTAAAAGATGTATAAAATATTGTTCTGTAGAAGTTTCATTAATTTACTGTGCAAATAACTAACTTTAAACGATCAACAAAATTTTGAATTCTGGTTTTCCCAACCTAATCACGGACACAAACTGTAGCAGATAGACGGTAAATGTGATGTAATCCCTCATGAATATTCATAAACTACATTTGATACTCTCCTATTGTTTTCCTTCCAACTGAAGGCCGTAAAGCAACACCACCCAAGCAGTGAAAAAGTTCAGTCATGCGCGAACATACTTATCGGGAGTTATCTGCACTTTGTATTTACGTCTCTACATTGTGCACAGGGGCTTGTAAAAATGGTATGGGGTGTCTGGATAAATCGGCCCATAACAAAATCGGCCCATGTCAAAATCGGCCCAATATAATATAAAATAATATAAAATGTAAAAGTAAGATATATTACTGAAATAAATAAAATGTAAAATATATTTTTTATTTAATTATTTTACTGTTACAGAATTTCCTAATAGTAATTGTGATCATTTAATTATATTGTTGTTTAACAATCATTCCACAAGGAGTTATCGTTGATTAAACTTATTAATAGTCTTGTTGTTTTTTTAATTAGCAATAAATTTTTTTGATTTGTTTAATCATTTAAGGTCAAAAGATCAAAAGATTGAATCTTTTTGTCTTTACGAACATACAAAGCACACACAAGCTATAGCATGGTTGATACAAACATGAATTGGCAAAACATTACAGAAAAATACAAAGCTTAGCTTTCGTGACCAAATGTGTAATAAGAAATTGAGAAATTGTTAAAAAAACTGAACATTGTCTTTGATTTTTTACCGAAAAATTATAAAAAGACGGTAAAATAATTATGGGTCCTCATTCTAACCATGGATCCCGATCGATGTGTTGAATGTTCCCGTAAAGTTACCACTAGACAGCATGCAGTTCAATGTGACATGTGTAACCTGTGGCAGCACAGAATATGCAATACAGGCATCACCCAGACAGATTATAGAGAGATGGTCCGGAATGGTACCCTAGCATTTACGTGTAGTAAATGCAAAGAAGCGCAAGAGGTAACAATGAGGTAAGACATACTTTTAATTTTTTTCTCTTTTTTTTTATAAATATAAAATGTGACTTAAATATAATTTAAATATATATAAGATATAATTTATTCAAGTTCACTTTTAACATGTACTAATTATAATGTATATAACTTTATATAATTGAATCCTTAATACCTAAAACTTTTTTATAAAATGTTTGTGTAACTGTTATATTTCAGTGGTCCTGCTGAATCCACTCATATATCCGACCAACCCACACCAGAGCTAGGTTGCTTCAGTCTATCCATTTCATCCATGTCAGACCTGAATGCAACATATGTTGTTCAGAGACCCCAGTTACCACCACGTTCTCCCATACCACCACCACGCTCGCCAACACCGCCACCACCGCAGCCTGATTTTGAGAAAGGTAAATATCAATTTTACAAATTATTGATAATTATAACTTCTTTATTTTTTTATAAAAAAATGATACACTAATCGATAATTATATAAATGATAATCATAACTTATTTATTTACTTCTTTTTCTTTTTATAAAGAAATGATACACTAATCTAATAATTGATGTTATAATATGTATTCTTATTCTATTTACAGGTGCCTGGAAAGCTATCAGACAAGAATTTCCCGAGACTACCATCCATGGCTGCGCCTTTCACTTCTGCCAAGCCATTTTCCGCAAAGTAACAGATCTTGGTCTCAAGACAACATACAGTCAGCGTGGTGCAGAGTATAGATATATTCGGTCTCTGATGGCTCTACCTTTCCTGCCAACAGCAGACATACCAGCAGCTTTTGCCCAGCTTGGACCAAGAGCCACATCACCAGAACTGCAGCGCCTGGTTGACTACATAGCCGTCACGTGGATCAACAACCCAGTATATACTCCAAGAACCTGGTCCACCTACCAGCGCAGCATTCGCACCAACAATGATGTAGAAGGTATGTTTATAAATTTATTATAAAAAACAAGTTAATTTTTACGGCATGTACAACAGTTATTTATAACTCGATATATAAATACATATTTTTTATTTATAATTCCATATATATGTTTTCTTTTCCATATATATATAGAAAATTCATGTATTAGATAACACTATCTAAATGTTATGTTTTCTTTTTATAGGGTGGCATACACGTATCAATGCCGATGTTGACAAAGAAAATGCACCCTTCTATATTCTAGTGCCTGCTCTTCAACGTGAAGCCAACCTGGTGGAGCTTGCAGTTAGATTGGTGTCAGAGGAGCAGATTCTAAGAAACCAGAGACAGAGATACAAGGAACTCGAAGGTCGTCTTCATGAGGTATGGGGCCGCTACGAAGATGACGAGATCTCGGCGTCCCAGTTGCTAAGAGAATGCGGACAGATATACGGCCCCAACAACGATTGACTGAACTTTTCATATTGTTGCTTCATTTTGTGAGATGAGATATATATAAAATATTGTTACTTAAAAATAGTGATGCAGTTATTATTATTATTAAACTTATTGTTTTTTGTTGTTCAGTGATATTCATGTAATAAAAACTAAGAAACCATATTTTTTAGTGTTTTATTTAAAATAACATACATTGTTAGAACATAAAAAACACAAACAAAGAAAAATAAAGTCCAAAATACAATTAAATATATACAGTTTCCACAATTCTTTACTTCAAATAATATATTGTGGGCCGATTTTGACATGGGCCGATTTTGCATGGGCCGATTTTGTTATGGGCCGAAATGTCAGGCATTCGTAAAAATAGATTTTAGGGACGCAAAAATAAAATTTTAAAAGTCTTGCAAAATTTAAATATTGCACCTCATTTTAAAGCGGAATTCGTGACATTTTGAAAAACTGTTTAATTTTAAATATCTCTTTGTATGTAAAAGAAATTTACCTTTTATTTTTTTCAAAATATTCGATCTTGACACAAAACTGTTTCCACAAAACAATTATATATAAAAAATTGTAATATAAATTAAAATTAATATTTGGCTTGATTAAAATGAACTTAAGCTTTATAAATATCAACTCAAAATGCTTTAATAGCAAGTATTTTGTCAACAATTGTCGTAAACTGTCTTGAAGATTGTCACATACTTTCCGGAAATTCTTTGCCGTCCTTCAGGACAACCTCTTTCGAGTGTAAAGGGTCAGGAAGGGGGGTTTGCCATCACCATTAACCAAGAAAATACATTCACCAATAATGATGTGGAAAGTATCTATATACACCCCCTGAAACGTAAAACGTTCCCATTTATGCGTTCGTATTTCGTTTTCCGTTCATCCATACGTCCGTTCGTTCGTCCGCATGCGCAAAACAAGTAAATAAAACCCGTTCGTTCGTCCGCATGGACAGTACAGGTAAAAATTAAGGTTCATTCGTTCGTCAGCATTCGCAAAAGAAAATATTTTACACTTTGTTAGTCTGATAGAAAATACTACATTCTGTTATCAAATTAAAATAACCTGAACATTAAAATGTCAAATAAATCGTATTTATTTTAAAACTATGAATTCATTAAAACCATGAACATGTTTTAAATTAAATATAAATATAAACAATTTGAAATACTAATTACTTTCTTCGTCTACTTTGTTATATGTAAATCTACAATATTCAGGTTGTACAAATAAATATGATTTATTTGAACACTCTCCAGTGCCTGAAATAGACAGTCGCCCACTCGCCAGTGGCGATTTAAACCTTGTCTGGGCGATTGAAAGGTGCTCAAAGTAGATGAAAAGCTGGCCCAAGGAAAAACGTCTGGGCGATTGAAAAAAAAAATCGTCAACAAAATATTTTAATCGTCATTACACGCCTTGTCAATATTTATGGTACCCAAATGATCTGATAAAACGGCCACGCTGATTGGTTGAAGTTCCAAACTTCAACCAACGAAAATTCAGTTAATATAAATAATCAGAAGACCTCGGATTTTATCGTAACGATAACATTGAGTAATCGGGTTTTATCCTCATCGCTATATATTCCACGGTAAAGATGGCCACATCGTGGTCGTTTTTGAAGAGAACATACCGTCTTCCATATCTCTGGTATGCAGTTTCCTTATTGGTCTGCTCTTGTTTGACATGAGTAACCAACCCTGTTCAGTAATTTTGTTTTTTGCCTTTATTCTGTACTCATTGCTTGTCAACAAAAAATTGGGCAAGTCATAATCATTTTGGGCCAGTGATTTCAAATTTCTACTCGCCCAAAAAATTTTTTTTCATTTCAGGCACTGCTCTCCAAATTTTATAAACACATATGAAATTTTTCTATTTTAGTACCTAAAACCTTTTAAAAATGTATGTTTTATCCTAAAGTTTTTGAACATCCCTAAATTGTCTTCGTTTGATACAAAAACTGAATATCTGTTTACACAGCAAACTTAATAAAACTGAATAATCTTGCATAAAATCTTAATTTGATGGCACAATATTTGTTTGGAAATACAGACATTTCATTTCCTAGGTTTTAAATTGCATATATAATATATGTCTCACGACTGATTTAGCATCTCTTAGTTAGGTCAAAGAAGTTAATTATAGTATGCTATGGTTTAATATTGCATCTTGTAAGGTCTCAGGAGTGATTTTGTATGTGAAATATGGTTTTTAATTGTATCACAAAGGTCTAAGGAGTGATTTTATATGTGTAATAAAGTTTTTAATTGTATAGCTGGGTCTCAAGAGTGATTTTGTATGTGAAATATGCTTTTTAATTGTATTGCTAGGGTCTCAGGAGTGCTTTTGTATGTGAAATATTGGTTTTAATTGTATCGCAAAGGTCTCAGGAGTGATTTTGCATGTAAAATATGGATTTTAATTGTATTGCTAGGGTCTCAAGAGTGATTTTATATATGTAATATGGTTTTTAATTGTATGGCAAAGGTCTGAGGAGTGATTTTATATGTGTAATGTGGTTTTTAATTGTAGCGCAAAGGTCTTAGGAGTGATTTTATATGTGAAATATGGTTTTTAATTGTATCGCAAAGTTCTCAGGAGTGACTTTATATGTGTAATATAGTTTGTAATTGTATTGCTAGGGTCTTAGGAATGATTTTATATGTGAAATGTGGTTTTTAATTGTATTGCAAAAGTCTCGGGGTGATTTTGCATGTGAAATAGGGTTTTTAATTGTATTGCTATGGTCCCAGGAGTGATTTTATATATGTAATATGGTTTTTAATTGTATCGCAAAGGTGTTAGGAGTGACTTTATATGTGTAATATAGTTTGTAATTGTATTGCTAGGGTCTTAGGAATGATTTTGTATGTGAAATATGGTTTTTAATTGTATTGCTAGGATCTCAGGAGTGATTTTATATATGTAATATGGTTTTTAATTGCATCACAAAGGTCTGAGGAGTGATTTTATATGTGTAATATTGTTTTTAATTGTATCACAAAGGTCTCAGGGGTGATTTTGTATGTGAAATATTGGTTTTAATTGTATCGCAAAGGTCTTAGCAGTGATTTTGCATGTGAAATATGGTTTTTAATTGAAATGCTAGGGTCTTAGGAGTGATTTTATATATGTAATATGGTTTTTAATTGTATGGTAAAGGTCTGAGGAGTGATTTTATATGTGTAATATGGTTTTTAATTGTATCGCAAAGGTCTCAGGAGTGATTTTATTTTTGAAATATGGTTTTTAATTGTATGGCAAAGGTCTCAGGGGTGATTTTATATGAGAAATATAGTTTTTAATTGTATTGCTAGGGTCTCAGGAGTGATTTTGTTTGTGAAATATGGTTTTTAATTTTATTGCTAGGGTCTCAGGACTGATTTTATATGTGTAATATGGTTTTTTATTGTATTGCTAAGGTCTCAGGAGTGAATTTGTATGTGAAATATGGTTTTTTATTGTATTGCTAAGGTCTCAGTAGTGAAATTGTATGTGTTATATGGTTTTTAACTGCATAGCTAAGGTCTCACGGTTTATTTTATATTTGTATTATGGTTTTTGATTGCATTTCTTATGTATCAGGAGTGATTTTAATTTAGTTTTTAATTATATCTCGAAGGTCTCAGTAGTTTTTTATATGTTAAATATGGTTTTTAATATTCTTGCAAAGGTCTCGGGAGTGATATTACAAATGTGATTTTAACATGTGTTATTTGAACACCACCTTGATGAACATTTTCCAATAGAGAATTTTTGTAATAAATTACCCCTTAATTTATATGAAACTATAAGGTTTAAAAAATATATAACACATAATAAATATACAGTTGGATTAGTACATTTCTTTATATGCAATAAACGATAAAGATTAAAGCTTCCTCGGGAATGTGTAATAATTACTGTTAGTAATCAAAATAAAATGGACGATTAAGCTAGATTCTTTTTACATTGTGATAAAAAATATTTATAGGTCCATTATTAAAACATTTCCATGTTTAGCACAAATCACGAACATGAATATTCAATAAAAAATACTCAACCCCACAAATTTTCTCGTAGGCTTGTTATGTTGTCTCGTTTTTTATGTGTGTATTACCTGTTTGAGCTGTCACAAATCATTTAAATGATGATTTAATGAAAATAAAGTATATTATTTTATTATTTATAATTCCTTTTCAATTTTTTATTTGTTTACTATAAACCAGCTTGATTCTCAAGATTTTATTTAAAATGACCGAACGTTTCTTGATTTTTACAAAGCACGATATAGGTTCGTTTTCCCACATACGAACGATTGAAGCGTATAGTTTGTCTCTGATTGGTTAATTTTTAAATGGTTCGTCTGGACGATAAGACCGTTCGTTCTTCGTCCGTTCGTATGTCGTTTTTGGTTCGTCCGTTTAACGTTCGTACGAGAACGTTTTACGTTTCAGGGGGTGTATATTTTTTTCAGCACTGTACACTATATACAAATATTGGTCTAGTTTATTCATTTATGTAGCTTTAACATACAGATTCGGGCAGTGTGTAAATCAAAGCACAATCTTCTAGTTACTTTATGTAGCATATGAATACAATCCAGTCTATCCACAAATGCTTTCGTTTTAGTTTTATGAATAATATCATGGGAGTCAAACAATGAGGTACAGTCCACTATAAATATTTGTTTGTTGTTCGACCGTCAACATAGAAAAAACTCTAGATGATAACTTGTTGAATAAGCACTATATTTCTTTCATGTAATTAGGAGCAAGGATTGATTGTAGACAGCTGCATTTGATTATAAAATGTACAAAAGCAGTCTTTATGTGTTTTCACATTGAAGAGTGATTTACCATATTTGATCATGTATCACATGGGAGGTAACTGGATCATGACAAAATGGGTTAGGACGTTTATAACTTTTTTAAATATGAAAACGGTGGTTTTAATTTATTTTTATTAGCAAATCTTTTAAAAGATATATAAAATATTGTTCTGTAGAAGTTTAATTAATTTACTGTGCAAATAACTAACTTTCAATGAGCAACACAATTTTGAATTCGGGTTTTCCCAACCTAATCACGGCCACAAACTAGCAGATATACGGTAATTGTAATGTAATCCCTCATGAATATTCATAAACTACATTTGATACTCTCCTATTGTTTTCCTTCCAACTGAAGGCAGTAAAGCAACACCACCCAAGCAGTGAAAAAGTTCAGTCATGTGCAAACATACTTATCGGGAGTTATCTGCACTTTGTACTTACGTCTCTATAGATTTACTTGCGCTTTCGATTGATACTGGGTCAATTTAGTTATAGTGTGGGAAAAGGGAAGAAACAGAGTTCATACCCACCAACTTAAAAAATTTTTTTTTTAAATATTACTTTACCCCTATCTACACGGGTTTGTAATTATTTTTGTTCCACATTGAATTATCTTCATGAAAACCCTATCTGTATGTTTCTAATGTCATTTTAATCATTTCTACCAGTTTGAAACGAAATGGGAAATAACCCTGGACGGAAGTGGTGACTTTATCTTATTCTAGATCTACATGTAATAGCATTGATTGTTTTGTTCAATATTTATGAAAATGTGTGATAAAGTAGAATGATAGATTATATTTTTTATTTTTTAATTAATCAAACTTAATTCCCAGACTGTTTTTGATACTTTCTCCTCAAGATATTAAACTGCTAAAAAAATCACATATAGCAATAAAAATGCACTTATTTGTAAGAAAAACAAACAAAACAGGACACTTCCCAACATATAATGCAACTTCACCCTGTTGTCCATCCACTTCTACCTGTTCTATCCTCACTTCTCCTTGTTAACCCCTAAAAGAGAAGTGACCTCCCTAAATTTTTGACCTAGAACGAGCCCTGAGAGTTAATTGCTAATGCAGTGAATTGAGACCTCTTTGGCCAGCACATTTAATCCTCCAACTGTCCAAAGCTTGCTCACTGTGTTGAGTAGTACATTTAAGTCATAGCTTTCACCACTGTAAGTGCTACAGAGTACGTACATGTACCTGTAGTTTTTTGTCTCGCCTGCGACGAAAGTCGCTGGAGGCGAGACATATGTATGGGAATCCGGCGGCGGCGTAAACACTTGACATCTTGCTTCATATCTTTGTAAGCCCAAGTCCTAGGTCCATCAAATTTGGTCCAGAGGTAGCTTATGATGAGTACTTGCCAGTCAGTCACCTGTCACCTGACCTTGACCTCAATTTCACGGTCCAGTGACTACGTTAAAGTTTTTGGGTTACGACAGTTCCTCTGTAACTATGCATGGTAGGATGACAATATTTGGTGTATAGGTTGCTGATGACTAGTACATGACTGTCTGGTAGGTGTCACCTGACCTTGACCTCAATTTCACGGTCCAGCGACTACGTTAAAGTTTTTGGGTTACGACAGTTCCTCTGTAACTACGCATGGTAGGATGACAATATTTGGTGTATAGGTTGCTGATGACTAGTACATGACTGTCTGGTAGGTGTCACCTGACCTTGACCTCAATTTCACGGTCCAGCGACTACGTTAAAGTTTTTGGGTTACGACAGTTCCTCTGTAACTACGCATGGTAGGATGACAATATTTGGTGTATAGGTTGCTGATGACTAGTACATGACTGTCTGGTAGGTGTCACCTGACCTTGACCTCAATTTCACGGTCCAGCGACTTCGTTAAAGTTTTGGGGTTACGACAGTTCCTCTGTAACTACGCATGGTAGGATGACAATATTTGGTGTATAGGTTGCTGATGACTAGTACATGACTGTCTGGTCGGTGTCACCTGACCTTGACCTCAATTTCACGGTCCAGCGACTACGTTAATGTTTTGGGGTTACGACAGTTCCTCTGTAACTATGCATGGTAGGATGACAATATTAGGTGTATAGGTTGCTGATGACTAGTACATGACTGTCTGGTAGGTGTCACCTGACCTTGACCTCAATTTCACGGTCCAGCGACTACGTTAAAGTTTTGGGGTTACGACAGTTCCTCTGTAACTACGCATGGTAGGATGACAATATTTGGTGTATAGGTTGCTGATTAATAGTACATGACTGTCTGGTAGGTTCCACCTGACCTTGACCTCAATTTCACGGTCCAGTGACTACGTTAAAGTTTTTGGGTTACGGCTGTTCACCTGTAACTATGCAGGGTATGGTGACAATATTTTGTATACAGGCCGCTGCTGATATTTAATGCTATTTACGTAATGCTTATGACGAAATTTATTTTCGTTACTGATGCGGAATGCAGGCGAGACGTTTTTCTGTGTCCACACTTGTTTGAGTTTGAATGAAAAAGGTAAAAAAAAAAACAACAGTTAAATGAGTTTACTGTTATTTTGTCAACTGTAATAAAAAACAATAGAACAGAGACAAAATCCAGACTGAAATAAAGACACTTGACACAAAGAAAAACCAAATATAACAAAAACCACAAGAGGGTAATTGTAAAAAATGGGTGCACTCATGTGATCTAGACAAGTTAGTTGTGCTTGCCTCTAATACATGTATACAACTGTCAAGTAACTCATCAATCATCATGCCATGGATAAAGTCCTATTGTGCTATTCAGAAATAGAAAAGTCTTCCTTTAGATCACAACAAATGTTGTTTGTTTTCCATAACAATCACTGATCTGTCTTGATTAGACGAAATGCATGCCTGGCCTAGAAAATTCTATTAACCATATCCTTGATTACATTTTAATCAACTATTTCATGTTAAAAGCAGTAGAACATCTGACATCAACCTATAGGTACATGTACAACAAATTTGAGTAGGTTCTTGGTCTAACAACAGCCTCTCGTCTCTTAAGGAAAATATATCTCCAACAGCTCAGAAAAAGTTTATTTTGAAGTTGAGTATATTTGGAGACTGTGCAATGAAGATTTTTGTTTATGGTGCTAATTAAGGGAAAAGTATTCTGCATCACAAAGACTTTTACAGTGTCACCATGTTAACAATCCAAAATTCTCCACAACTCATGTTTATTTGTTAAAGAGTAAATGTGTTCATCTATATTTCTTTACATCATTTGACACATATTTTAATAATTCATGTATTTGATTCATTTTAAAATAATTCCATGTATGTCATTGTTATAACATTTTTAATTGGTCCAGCTTTATTTAAAAAAACATGTTGTTCCCTCTGTATCTTCTGGATACATGTAAGCTAATCTAGTGTATGTTGTGAATACATGTTGCATATAAAGTAGTGCATTCAAATAAAATAAACGGCATGAAAATGAAAATGATATTCTTAAATGGGTGTAATTACTAGTACTAGTAAAAGGAATAAAATCTGTTTTACAAATTTCATAGGTAGAAAGAAAGATATATGTGAACCAACACTGTTTAAGTAGATCTGTAGATATAATGCCCTTAGAAGTGGATACCTGAAGGTCGTTGTAGTCCTAGCTAGCTAGGCCTGATGAGTGCAGGTAACTGCCAAAACTAGTCGACCAATAAAAATTGTAAACTTAAGCATCCAGCACAGTGTTGTTGTTACTCTTCTGCTAGTTAAATTTCATCAGTCTATGAACTAGCCAACTCACTCACAAAACTTTACATGAACCCATCAAGCTTCATTAGTTTGTGAGTGACTTGGTCTGGTTCGTGCACGATAAATTCCCCCAAAACAGCTTTATTTCTTAAAGTATTAATTTCTTTAGTTTTTATTTTGAATCTTTCCTTTTAAATTATTCCTGTTAGATTTACAATGTTGTGCATTTGTTAGTTTTCAAATCTGCATGCCTTGCCATTAAAATAAAAAAGCTGTAATATATTAAACATGTGTATAGAACTTAATTCTCAACTGTTAGGGAAATGTGTTCTACGGTTTTAAATTTGAGAGCCAGTGTTTGTTCATTAGCTCTTGTTCTTTTTCTCCATTTATCTATCGTTCTTGTGGGAACATTTTACGTTTCAGTGGGGTATTATTTAATGATTGTCAAGAAAATGGCATTGAATCAGGGACTAGTATCATCACAATGTAAAGTGTACATGTACAGTAGGTCATTTAAGTTATCTGAGCTTTAGGTTATCATCTTCTCCACCAGAAGGTATTACAACATGTACAATATATAAGTTTTTGTTGGTGCTTATAGGAGTACATGTACACAGTGAAGACCTTGACCTTCTGAAGGTTTATTTACTTTCAAAAAGGTATTGCTTACAAAGATTTCTTGTTTTATCATTACATATTAATGTACATTTACAGGAACCTTATGGAACTTGGCTTAGACTTCGATGATGAAGATTTTGAATCAAAGAGACAGACAGGTCTGGAAAGTCAAAAATCTTACAGTGCCAAAATTTGTACTGATTTTGTAAGTGTTTACATTCCATGATAAAAATATTAAATAAATGTTGTTTTATTCTGTCTTGTTTTTTTACTCAGCTATTTCTTATGTAATTTTACATACAGAAAACTTACGTAATAAAGTAATAAGGATTTACCTACATGTATGGTTAGATAGTGAATAAAGTTTTAAACATCTTTCTGTACCTGTACATGTGGTGATATACAGATTATATTTGTTTCAGCAATTTTTCAGCCATACGATGTTTCATGGCATACAGTTTATATTGGGGAAGCCAAAGTACTTGAGAGAACTTCCAACCTTCAGTAAGAAAACTGGCAATCCAGGGTGCCGTTTCATATAGTGATCATTAGCTTAACGTGCACGTTATCCCATGCAATTTCAATGGGATAGCGTGCACGTTAAGCTTGCGATTGCTTTATGAAACGGCACCCAGGTCAATTAAGATTGGAGTGGAATACACCTTGACAACAGTGAGACTTGAACTTGCAACCTCAGTGTTGACAGACCACCTGATCAATAGTACATAATCTACCTTAAGCACTGGACCACCGATATACATATTATGCATTTAACTGTTGGCAGTACAGGTATACAACTGTGGGAGCTATACAATCGTTATGTTACCATGAATAAAAGGTAAATAGTACACCTTTCTAGACTTGATTGTGGCATTTATCCATTGTTAATTTATTAATATTAATATAAAATTAAGACAGGGTTAATAGTGCAAATTATTCATTGCTTTTATTTCAGTGGTACAACTTTGAAAAGCCAGAAGCAGACAATGCAGGAGTGATTTACAAATTCAGGGGAGATAATTTGTACCATCAGAAAAGCTACATAGAAGCCATTGATTGTTATAAAGATGGACTTGGTTGGTTTTTATGAATAAATTTTTTCAGTTTAATGCACTTGCATTAAGAATAATTAATAATAATAATTATAATGCATAACATAAGTAATTATGAAACATACACTTATATAATGTAAAAACAACTTGCTGCCTTTTCACAACGCATGCAGTAATCACACGGTGAAGAGAAGGGGTGTGTTAGAAACGCTACTGTCTACCTACATACATGTATGGTTATTTCAATAAGCTAGTATTATTCAAATGGAACCAGTATATTGGACAGGTCTGAACAAAAAAAGTTATAATTTTTTTTACAGAATTCTACCTTGAAAATAAAATCAGCCAGACATGATATTTGCTAAGAAAATAGAATTGTGTCAGATTTTATGACACTTTATCACAGATTTCTTTTAATGCCTACACACTGTATTACATGTATTATTCTATTGCAGACAGTTTGCCACTCAATAACAAAGCACTTCGACAAGACATTTTAGAGAGTATGGCCAGATGTTACCTACATATAGATAAACATGCTGAAGCTTTGGAGATTGCACATAAACTGGTAACTCTACCAAATTTGAACAAGAAAAGATATGGGTTAAACCCATATCCAGAGATGTTCGATTTGTATGTTATAGGTGATTCCTATTTGGTTTAATAGTTTTTTTTCAATTTGTTTTATTTAAAATTTCATCATATGCTGTAAAGGGATGCAAATATAGACGATTGTGAAAGGCAAGAAATAATCATCTTGATTATAATATCTCAACTTTGAGAAAAGTACTGTAATAAAAAAAACTAAGTTTTCGAAGGACAAATATATGTTTAACAATAAAAATACATTGACCATAGTCAAGTGGTTCTGTGGGGGAAAATGTGAATGTAAGATCGGCAGTTATCGCGTCCTCGGAAAATCAAAGAAAACATACCGACAAGTTACAATTTTTTATTGATTTAATTTTACTGTAATTAAAATTGTTTCAAAAGATTTGCAATTAAATGTATTTCAAACGTCAAACTAGCATTCATGTGCATAAACATTGCTAAGAACTTTATAACATTTTCAGAATTTAAAATATAAAAAAAACAATTAGAAGAAGAGTCTTATTTTGCAAAACAATTGATGAAATTATTAACTTCTACAATTATTTTCAACAATATAAACTGTTGATGACCTTTATTCGAACGTAACTGAATTTTTTTCTGTTGTATTATTATATATATAACTTGCTTCGTTAAAATATCTTAACATCAAAATTTGTAAATCTTGAATTAAATAAAAATCTTTATCTTTTGTGGTTTTTTATTATTGAGAAATTTCTTTTCCCCACACCTAATTTCTACCACATTTTTCACTGATTCAGACATCATTTTTTTTTAAATAACATTCCTGTTTGAAAATCTAATCTAATTTAATTTTGTATATATAGTTTCTTCTCACACAGCCAATAATACAATTGGTACAGAGAAAGGCTATATACAATATATATCAAAATCATAATCTAATTTAGCCATTTTAGCCGCTTATTATGCGAGTCTGATTGGTCTTTCATTTTTACCTTTCATCAAAGTTCAGTGTCGGGTAATAAATAATCAATTAGCAAATAAACAAGGCACATCTAATATACAATTACATCACAGAATTATCTCTGCCCCTCCCTAAAACGACCAATACCACACAGGAATTGTTCACGAGAGTTTGGGATTTCGAAACCGTCAATAAACAAAACCCAGGGAAATTAAATTTAATGTTCAAGATGACTAATTTTCTGCGTAAAAGTTCCATTTTCTACCTTATAAATTATGAAATAATCCAGAAATAAGTTTTCTGGATGAGTGGTCACAAGCGCGTTAAACAAAATCTAAACATGCACTTTTATTGTCAAATTATCTAAGTAACTAATAAACGAAACCGAAAAATTTACACTTTATCATGTTAAAATAAGAATGCATAAAATTTACGAATTACGAAGCTTGACATATAAATCACGAAATAATCCAATAAATACAATTTAAGCGATGAAATACATTACGTAATATCACATAACAAAATTTTTCAATGCCTTTTTCTTATCAAATTAAATAACTAATTAATAAAAGAAACTCAAGTTTATAAATTTTATTATGTCAAGAATAGAATGCATTAATAAAAATACTAGGCTTACCCTATAGATATTAAAATAATCCAAAAATAAAAATTGAGGCGAATCTGTTCATATTACCGAGATACTGGTAAAGCGCGCATTAATATGCAATTATGTATATCTTTACTTCTTCTTATTAGATCAGGACAAAAAAAAACGTGTTTTAAAGCCTGAAGGATTTAACAAATATGAAAAACTGTAATTGAAATGTTTTCTTTAATATTAAATTTGCCATTTTATCACTTACAACATGAACTATATTGTAGAGTAACGTTTTTACCTTTTTGCTCAATTTACCCGAAAACAATTATATATCATTTAGAGATAATAAGAAGAGATCGAACATATGAAAATGGAGTTATTTCACTAGAAAATTGAATGTCTACTCAAATTAAAAGAAATTTTTAGATTGAATTTGAAAATTGTGTATATAAATGACCAGAAAATATTTATTGATAAGAGGGAAAAATAATTTTAAAAGTAAATATTTCAACAAAATGACAAAATTATATTTCTTATTGAGACAAAAATACATGGGAGTTGCAAAAATACCATTATGGTCTTGTATGGAGTTTTTGATAACTCTTAATGGTGTTTTGTGCAATTTACCTAGTTAGCTGACTACACATGTATTTGTAAAGACATCTTTTCAATTGTCATAGTCTTTTTTCCATGTTTTTCAGACTCACTACAGACAGACATATGAAATATGAAATACAATGTTCTCTTACTCGAATGGTTAATGCTCTGGAGAGTATAATAAACTATACTTTTATATAAAGGATATTAACAATTGCTGACATAGAAAAATGCCTGCATTCAGCATCAGTAATGAAATAAAATACTGTATGAGCATCATGTAATAAGCATTAAATGGTCATCCTTTAAAATATGCAATGTATGGTTAAAGAAAAACTGACCTACATGTAATCCAAAATGTAGTCACTGGACCATGAAATTGAGGTCAAGGTCAGGTGACACCTACCAGACAATATGTACCATTCATCAGCAACCTATATACCAAATATTGTCACCCTACCATGCATGGTTACAGAGTAACTGCCCTAATCCAAAAACTTAATCTCTGGACCATGTTTTATTTACTCATTAAGTTTTTTTATCATTACTGTTGCAGAATGCAGACTAGACATTTTTTTGTGTCCACACTTATTGTATAAAGGAATTACTAAAAAGGGAGTGCCTGAATTGGTCTTCTATTCTTCATCCATGATATTACAGAATAGTTTAATGATAGAAAGAAGGGCTTTTCTTTTAAAAGGGTTTTATCCTTTCATTTATTAGGAACTGATGTCATTTATAAGAAAACACAAATGTAATATTTTTACAATTATTTTTGTTTCAGATGTCTGATGCTAAATCTTTTGATCAAGTTATGCAAACAAGGTTACTGTTGAGTCAAATACAAGAAAGGAGCAATGATGTCCTAGGTATAAACAGTTGTATGATAAAGGTAGTTCAGCTACTATTAATCACATGTCAACACTGAGGTTGCAGGTTCGAGAAACACTGTGGGCATGTGTACTCGACTCCAATCATAATCAACTAGAATTTCCTGTTTTCTTACCAAAAATCATAGGGTTTTCTCTGGGTTTTCTGACTTCCTCCCCCATTGAAAACTGGATGTCATGATATAGCTGAAAAATTGCTGATAGTTGCAATAAACATCTTTCAAACAATCAAACATAAATAGTTGTAAAATTTTTTCTTCAGAGGTTGATTGTTTTTCTTTCATCTCTCAGTTGATGAAACAAAAACATCCCAGAAATAATGGTACTGGAAGAAATATATCCAGGTTATCCTAAGCCCTATAAAAAGAGTAGAATGGTTATTACTCCGACATAATATAGTCCCCTTATATTAGACTGATGAACTCCATAGCTTACCTGAATAAATGTTCTCTGTAACATTGAAGCCAGTCTTTGTAGGAATTATGTTTGTGGGGTCTTTTACAAAGGTTTCTTTAGTTTTCCTGCCAAAGGTTGTGTTTTTCTTGGGCACTACTATTCCTTAGATATAAAACTGAATAAAGGAAATAGCTTAAATATTGTGACAAGTGGCATTAAACTACATTCAAACAAACAAACCAAGAGTTGTAACTTAGTACAACTGATGTTTGTGTGGCCCCTCTGCAAAGATCCCTTCTTTCATTTTAATTAGGCAAAAACACAAGACTGTCATTGGGAATTCTTATTTTGATTGGTTGAAATTTGAAAAAACTAGTATTATTTTATCAGATTATAAATGAGGTCTGCATGATTCCCTACAAAGGTTCCAGATTGCCTCATTTTTGTGTGCAGTTAACATGGCTGCTTTTGAGAATTCTTATTTCTTAAAGATATTCTCATGAAACTTCATTTCTAATAGATTAAACCTTGCGAGACTTCAATACAATTTGCACTTGTTTATGCAGATTTCTCATTTTGTTTGACTTCAAACATGGCTTAAATATGAACTGTAGTCATTTCAAGTAGTAATTAAACATATAGTTGAACATACGGTGCCCATACAATTCAGGCCAATAATGGGAGGTTCTGGTTTTCTTACATCTAACTTGGTTTTGAATGTGATTTGATTGATATCAGATGTTCTGTAGCATTACACAGTCTCTACTTATATGAATGTCAACTTGATTGTTTTTTTTGTTTGAATCTTGTTTAACTCCACTTTTAGCAATTTTTCATGGCATCTAGTTTTTTTTGGGGGAGGAAGCCCGAGAAAACCCGACCTGCTGTAAAAAAAACTGGCAATCCTTGTCAATTAAGATTGGAATCGAGTACAACCTGCCTGCAGTGAGAATCAAACTCGCAATATCAGTGTTGACAGATAGTAGACGAACTACCTTAACCACTCGGCCACAAAGGCCCCATGCCAACTTTCCTGCCAATACACTTTAATTGTAGTCAACTAAAATTGAAAATGGCAGCTATCATTCATATTAACAATGCTACATGTATTTAAAAACAGGGAAAGACTTCGATGTCATTCATTTTTTTGGGCATACCATATTTGACTTAATAATCACCCCAGGGGCATTGCATTTTTCTGAAAGGGGCATCTATTAAGTAAAAAAAAAAACTTCCAGTCCATCTGTTGATACAGAATAAAGATACCGTAAGGCATGTGAAACAGACTATATTTCATTAAAAAAATGTAGCAATGTAATTAAAGATCTAAAAATAGATTTGGTCAGTCGCTGTATCTGAGTGCATATTGATTATCTGTAAGTACACTAAAAAATTATAAGGGAGATGTGTTATGTAATGGAACTGGTGTTTCATGTTCCATTAGAGGAGACCAAATTTACATGAGTTGTTGGCAGTACCAAATTGTAGATTTATTTAATTGCAAAATTGAAGAAAATAATCCTGATGACAAATTTTCTGTGTTGTTTAAGGTTTTTTTTGAGTAAATAAGGGGAGGGTATTAATTAAGGAGGGGAGTTTATCAGGTCAAATATGGTAATTCATGTAATTTCGTAAAATTGCAGCAAGATTTTATGCGCATGATCACTAACACACTTAATATATCAATAAATATATTTGAATTGTTTTTCTTTAAAAAGTTCCATATAACCCTGAAAAAATTATACTATAACAGCCCTAACATATTACCCTGTACATATCTTTATTACCCTGTGTATGTTCTATTCAGAATGCTCTTACATGTACATATCATTTGTACACCTATTTTTATATCCTACTTTTGTTTTTGACAGGTCAAGAAGAAAACTTGAAACACCTGCTGATGATGCATCCCTTCACTTACAGTTTGTGGATTAAATTAGGTCGTTGCTACCAGATCATTATGAAGGACAATGATACAGAAACTTTAAAACTAAGAAGATTGTCATGTCTAGTCAGAGTCAGGTAAATGTTAAAACATTAAATTTTTTAAATTGTCAATATATTTTCTTTCCTTGCCCATTTATGGATAGTTTAACTTGACTGCCATCATATATTAAGCCTCAGTTGTAAATGTTTTTTAAATTCAATCCTTACATCAAAGCTTCTAAGAAAATACCAGCTTCCATGGGAAATCAATCTCTACGATCTGACATATTCACAGTCATAGGTAGTCTTTCCTAGTGCAACCATGATTTTTTTTGAGTTAGGGTTAGTCACTTTCCATTTCTGTGTTTTGGGTTTTTGTTTTGTGTTGAATATGTTTGTCTATATTCTAATTTATATTCTAATATGACGTGCTTTAAAGGCTTGAGACCACAACTGTGGTAAAAAAATAATTTATCTATGAGCAACACATGCTCAGGAGGGCATGTTTTAAATGGCTGTTCCAATTACAAAACTGTAACTCCCAACTGAAAGCTATTGGGTATGATGTATAAATCTTATAAATAGCGACACGCGCTATAACGCGCTATCATTATCCGTTGCAATATATTGTGTGTTACATTGATGGAACAGCCTGTTCATGGTGAAAATGATGTTTTCTATAGGTACGAAAATATGATAAAAGTACCATAATTGTCTTATTAGAATAGAAATAATTCACTGAGGCTGTGATTAATCATCGTTTTACAATGGGATGACCATTGATGTCGTTATTTTATCCCTCGCTGTCGCTCGGGATAAAATAATATGACAAATGGTCACCCCGTTGTAAAACAATGATAAAACACAGCCTCCGTGAATTATTTCTTAAATTGTCCCTTGACTTTTGGCTATTGTTCCATCTGTTTCCTTTGCTATTGTTTCTTCCATTCTTAAAAATGGCACTTATATTTTCACAAAAATCTGTTTTGATAGGTTTGTTATTAAATCTGACATACATCAACACAAATAAATAAATAATAAATAAATTGTACGAGAATACTGGCTTTAGATTAGATAGAAAATATTTTCTACCAGAGAATAGAAGAAAAACATATCCTCATGGAGACATGCCCACTTTGACATAATATATCACTAAACGGAACACTAACAGTTTGTGTGTTGATATTTTTTTCAAAATATAAAATTTCACAAATTAAAATGGTGAGTTTGAATTTATTTGTAAGTATTAACTACACAAAATATTTTCTCCATCGAGGGATAACAAAATTGACATTGTGCACATTGAATTCACAGATTATACAAATTTTGTTATCCCTCAATTGAGAAAGTATCATTTGTTGTTAATCCTTAATTCTAATATGACGTGCTTTAAAGGCTTTGAGACCACAACTGTGGTAAAAAAATGATTGATCTATTAGCAACACACACTGAGAAGGGCGTGTTTTAAATGGCTGTTTCAATTACAAAACTGTAACTCCCACCGGAAAGCTATTGCATATGACATATAAATATTATAAATAGCGACACACGCTATAATTTTCCATTGCAATATATTGTGTGTTACATTGACGGAACAGCCAGTTTATGGCAGAAATGATGTTTTCTATAGGTACAAAAAAAATATTATAAATGTATAAATAATTGTCTTATTAGAATAGAAATAATTCACGGAGGCTGTGATTTATCATTGTTTTACCACGCGTTGACCATTTATGTCCTATTATTTTATCACAAGCGATAGCAATGATAAACCGCAGCTTCCTTGAATTATTTCTTTAATAAGACACTGAAAAATGACTATTTTTTCGTACATTCTTAACTTTAATTTGTCCCTTGTCATGATCCATACTGCTATGCATGCCAACTATGATAATAATTATAATACTAATAATTTTCTGAAATTGCAAAACCTTCCTGTAGTAACTTTTTTTTATAGTAAAGTGGACTATTGGCATGTTAGAATGTTTCATTGAAATGTTTAATAAGTTACAGGGTGTAATCTAGGATTTTCCTTGGGATGAATTCCCTTCTCCATCATGGGGCCAAATAAGAAAAGTGGTCATTTTTTTGGGAGAACTGGGCAAGCATTTTTTTTTAATGCAGCCTGTTATTTTAAAGATGACAAGATAAACCTACTAAATACACACTACTACTTTGTATTAGGTTTTACGTTAAAACAGTTGTACAGTCTATAGGTTTTACGATAAAACAGTTGTACAGTCTATAGGTTTTACGAGAAAAAATCAGCTGTACAATCTTTAGGTTTTACAATAAAACAGTTGTATCGTCTATAGGTTTTACGATAAAACAGTTGTACAGTCTTTAGGTTTTACGATAAAACAGTTGTACAGTCTATAGGTTTCACGATAAAAGTTGTACAGTTTTTAGGTTTTACGATAAAACAGTTGTACACAGTCTTTAGGTTTTACGATAAAACAGTTGTACAGTCTAGAGGTTTCACGATAAAAGTTGTACAGTTTTCAGGTTTAACGATAAAACAGTTGCACAGTCTTTAGGTTTTATGATAAAATAGTTGTACAGTCTATAGATTTTACGATAAAAGTTGTACAGTCTTTAGGTTTTATGATAAAACAGTTGTACAGTCTTTAGGGTTTACGATAAAAAAGTTGTACAGACTAGAGGTTTCACGAAAAAAGTTGAACAGTCTTTAGGTATTACGATAAAACAGTTGCACAGTCTTTAGGTTTTACGATAAATAGTTGTACAGTCTTTAGGTTTTACGATAAAATAGTTGTACAGTCTTTAGGTTTTATGATAAAACAGTTGTACAGTCTTTAGGTTTTACGATAAAAAAGTTGTACAGACTAGAGGTTTCACGAAAAAAGTTGAACAGTCTTTAGGTATTACGATAAAACAGTTGCACAGTCTTTAGGTTTTACGATAAAACAGTTGTACAGTCTTTAGGTTTTACGATAAAAAAGTTGTACAATCTTTAGGTTTTATGATAAAACAGTTGTACAGTCTTTAGGTTTTATGATAAAACAGTTGTACAGTCTTTAGGTTTTAGGATTAAAATGTTGTACAATCTTTAGGTTTTAGGATAAAACAGATGTTCCGTCTTAAGGTTCTATGATAAAACAGTTGTACAATCTTTAAGGTTTATGATAAAACATTTGTACATTGTCTTAGTTTTAGATAAGCCATTGTACAGTCTCTAAGTTTTACGATAAAACAGTTGCACAGTCTCTAGGTTTTAGATAAAACAGTTGTACAGTCTCTAGGTTTTAGATAGGCTGTTGTACAGTCTATAGGTTTTACGATAAAACAGTTGCACAGTCTCTAGGTTTTAGATAGGCATTTGTACAGTATCTAGGTTTAAGATGGGATGTTGTATAGTCTCTAGGTTTTACATACAGCAGTTGTACAGTGTCTAGGTTTTAGTTGAAGCAGTTGACAGAATATAATGTGTAATGTTGTGGTGTGTTTTGTATGGAAACAATGTACTATAATAAGTACATTATATGCTGGCATACTGTATTGTTGATACAGAGAAGGCTGTGTCGGTCAAGGGGTTACATTTTTTACCAGAATTGGTTAATACTGAGTAGATCTTAAATCAGGTTAGGCAAATTGAAAAACAGTAGTGTTTGCCTTAGAACAATTACAGGGGTGTGCCTGAGATGGACAAATTGACAGTACTGTTTGGTGTAGAACAATTATTGGGGGCTGCCTCAGATGGACAGAACGGTTTGCTGCCCTGTGTCTAAAATAGATATTGGAGTGACCCTATGCAAGGAGTTGATATTGCATACATGTTGTCTTTAATGCTGTCTGGCAATATGTAACGAGGGGTTACGGCTAACATGTATTATTTCCCATGGCACAGCATTTAAGGGTTATCCCTGATGTGTATACTGAGTTAGTGTTGTGAATGTAACGAGACATTTTCACAAGAACATCTTATTTAAGACTTATTGGTACAAATTATCAGGACAGACATGTTTATTTACATTTTTTTTAAGTGCATCTGTATATTTTTGGTATTTTAGAATGTTAATGCATGAAATTGATTTAAGAAAACAACCAACAAATGAATTTATGAAAACGGTTGTTTATCATTTTAACATAAACATGAATAATTATTAAAAATATTTATGTTTTTGCATTTTCAGGTTATTACTTAGAAACATTCTACGAAATTCAGACTCATTTGTCAAAGTTAAACTTCTGAAGTTACTGCAAGAGGTCAGGAACTCTACTTACATTGCTGACATTTGGATTAGTCCATTAAGTGATAAAAGTTTTGAAAACTAATTCTTTACTTGAAATACAGTATTTGTGATCAAGTTTTAATATTTTATTTTATTCTGTAACTACCCCTTCAACTTTACAAATACGATCCTACGAATAAAGCAAAAGCTTTATTTGTAAATAATGACGTCACTCCTGGTTCCCTTGTCCATACTACTAGCGATATTTAGTATTCTGTTCTGGTTTACGGCTTGTTGTCAAATACAATATTTGTTAGTGACTTCAGACTATTACTCGAATACCTGCCAAAAATTTCAAGTAAAAATCGGCTAGAAGTGCACCTTTTTCATGTTTTTCTTAATTAGCATTAAATGATTTTTCTGGTTGCAGAAGAAAAACATTTTTCGTACATTGTCAGAAAATATAAAGTTTATTTGTACTTGCATCAAAACAGGTAGGAAATGCTCGGCAGAGCCTCGCATTTCTACCTTTTGCTATTTTCTGAGATAGATAAAGATGGCCGCTGAGGTAGTCAACTGATTATCAGCTCCTCAGTTTTTGGCAATTTTGACTGGATTATTAGATTCTAATATATTGAGAGTTATATAATTGTTCACAGAATTTAAAGGACCACCTTACAGTGAATTTTGGAATTGTTCTGTGAGAATTTTGACTTTGTAATATTGATGGATATATAATTTTATAAGGATCTATACAGTGAAGTCTAATCAATGAGTTCAAAATCTAAAGACAGAATGAGTAGTGATAATTCATCAAAACCAAGTAAGCCACCAGTGCAAACTTTACTATCAGCTAAAGAAACATGGTCCTAACGACTCAACAAAGGAAAAAGCGTTGAAGTGTAAAAGAACTCATTCAGATGTATCAGATGAAAGTACTGAGAATATTGAAATGAAAACTGTTATGCATGAGTTGGAAGAAATAAAACAATCCCTTAAAGGCACTTTGACCAAGGCTGATCTCCAGAAGTCAATGAACTGTTTAGTGAAACAGAGTGACATAAAGGAAATTGTTACATCTATTGTAAACCAATTATTAACATCATTTAGAGGCAATCTTGTAAAAGATTTTGATGACAAGCTAAGGGAGAGAACTGGAAAACTCCATGATAAGATAGATGGTTTGGCTATAGAAAATGAAAACCTCAGAGAAAGAATTAGAGCAAAAGAAAAACTGATTAATGACTTAGAACAAAGAGTACATGATGCAGACTTTAGATCAATAGATGCACTCAAACAAGCTAACTACAATGGGCAGTACTCGAGAAAGCACAACATTAGAGTATTGAACTACCCTGAGAGCAAGGATGAGAATCTGTCAACTAATTTCATCAAACTTGTTAAAGACGATCTGAATGTTGTTGTGGAACGAAGTGAGATCATGGCTATTCGCAGAATCCCAGGGAAATCTGGATACCAACGTCCAATAATAGTGAAAGTGAGAAATACTGAGGTTAAATCAAGAATCATAAGAGAAAGAAAGAACTTAAAACAGGATGTCAAGTTTCATGATAACATTACAACCAGAAATCTAGGTTTAATGACCAGACTCTCAAACACCAAACAGTTCCATAGTGTATGCCAAAAAAGACAAAAGATGGTAAAAGAATTAGATTTGTCATTTTTTATAATATTAATGAAAAATTGAAACACCATTCAAGCCAAGACGAGAATGTATAAACTTGTAACTTGTAAGTTGTTAACTATGTGAATTTTAATTATGTATAAAATGATTAGACTTTTTTTTTGGTTTTTATTAATGACTGTTGTTATTTCTGAATATGTAGAAGGAGAGATAACTCAAACTTTTTTTTTATTCAAGCTGCAATGTAACAAGAATATTCTGAAATTTAAGCAACATCATGTTCACTGATAAAAGATTACTTATATAATTTATGACATTGATTGATTTATATTAATTTTTGATAATTTTTTTTTCTTTATTTGTTTGCCATACTGAAATCATTTACAAAATCTTATACAATTATAAGATGGTGTCATCTTCCAGATTGCTGTGTGTGTTTTTGGTGGTTTTGATCATGTTTCTTAGGCTTTTCATTTTTGTAGTATTGTTTGTAAATACTTAGTATGGAAACTAAGGTAAATATATTGTCTATGAATGTAAGGGGGTTAAGTTCAAGTGTCAAAAAAAGGACTGATGTTTTTTCTTGGATAAAAAGTAAAAACCCTACAATTGTTTGTCTTCAGGAAACTCATAGCTCAAGGGAGGATGAAAATATATGGAGTGATGAATGGGAAGGTCAACGTTTTTTTAGTCATAACAACACTAGAAGTGCAGGTGTTTGTATTTTGTTCCAAAAAGGAATACATATAGATGCGCATGTACACAACAGTATATCTGATCCCAATGGTAGATATATCATTTTGGATCTGACAATATATAATCATCGCCTATCATTGGTTACTTTATATGCACCAAACCTAGAGGAGCCAATGTTTGTCCAAGATATTTTTACTAAAGTTGCAATTGTATCCAACTGTAGCTTACTTTTATGTGGTGATTGGAATACAGTTCAGGACTATTATTTAGATAATTTTAATATTAAGCATCATACGAATCAAAAGTGCAGGGATAAAATAGATGAATTTAAAAACTCCCTTGAGTTACTGGATCCTTGGAGACTTTGTAATCCTGATGTAAGGAAATATACATGGCGCCATCCAAATCCACTGAGACAAAGTCGCCTTGACTATTACCTTGAGACAGAGGATTTGTTTTCACTAATGAAAACAACAGATATAATACCAGGTTATAGAACAGACCACTCTGATATTCTGTTTTCATTTTTTACAAGTCTTGGTAAAAGGGGTAAGGGTATTGGAAATTCAATGCCCAGCTTTTACAAGATGTAGAATATGTTAACACAATAAAAGAATGTATTAGAAATACTATTACTGATTATTATTCTTCAGGTGATACTGAAGATTTATTTAATGTTAAATTGAAGTGTGATGATCAATTGTTCTTTGAAATCATAAAGATGAAGATAAGAAGCATCTCAATTGAATATAGCATTAAAAAGTCAAAAGCAGAAAAAGAAACTTTTAAAACTTTAGAAAAGGAGATACAGGACCTTGAATATAAGGTTAACTCAGACCCAGATGTAAATTGTTTTGAAGCCTTGATTCAAAAGAAAAGTGAGTTTGAAAATAGCAGAGATAACATGATATCTGGTATACTTCTGCGTTCTCGCGCTAACTGGCATGAAAATGGAGAAAAGTGCACAGAATACTTCTGTAAATTAGAAAAAAGATACTCTGTTAATAAGACAATTTCCGATATGATTGATGATCAAGGTAATCATCTTTCAGATCTGTCAGATATTTTAGGTGAACAGGCTAAATTTTATTCAAATTTATATTGTTCACATGGAGTTGACTATACAAATCAGTCCTTCTTTGAGCACAATATAAAACTTACACTTGAACAGAAAAATCACTGTGAAGGTAATTTAACTTTTGAAGAGTGTTCTCATGCTTTAAAACTCATGTCAAATGGTAAAAGTCCAGGCTCAGATGGTTTTACTGTTGATTTCTACAAATTTTTTTGGAAAGATGTTTGTCCTTCTTTATTTAGGTCATTATATTTTGGTTATTAAGCAGGGAATTTGTCGTCTTTTCAATATCAAGGTGTTATTACTTGCATTCCAAAGGATAATAAAGATAGGAGATTTCTTGGCAACTGGAGGCCTATAAGCCTTTTAAATACTGATTTGAAAATTGCTTCAGCAGTATTGGCTAATCGAGTAAAGACAGTTCTTTCTTATATTATATCAGATTCTCAGAAGGGTTTCATGAAAGATAGATTTATTGGAGAAAATACACGGCTTCTCTATGGCCTCATGCACTACCTTGAGGAAAATAACAAACCAGGGTTACTTCTGTTAGTAGATTTTGAGAAAGCATTTGACTCTATTTTTTTAAATTGGGAGGAGGCTTTAGACAAGGGGATCCTTTGTCTCCCTATCTTTTTATTATTGGAGTTGAACTTTTAGCAAATAAGTTAAAGTCAAACCAGTACATAAAGGGTATTGATATTGATGGTAATGAGGCTTTATTAAGTCAATATGCTGATGATACCCTTAGATGCTAGATGGCACAGAGGTTTCTTTAGAAGAGACTATGAAATGTTTTAATTTATTTTTCAAAGTTTCTGGGATAAAAGTAAACAAATCCAAGACTGCAGCAGACAGGATTGAAAGCAAGAAGTTCTCTAACGATATCTTGTGTCAAAATCTTAACTTAAAATGGTCATACTCAAATATTAGAGTTCTTGGTGTGGACTTTTCACTAGACTTGAGCAGCATGGTGAATTTGAATTTTTCACAAAAGATTAAAGATGTATCCAATATATAAAAAAGTTGGGAACATCGCAAATTAACTTTGTTGGGTAAAATTACAGTAATTAAGACTTTGGTCATTCCAAAACTTGTACATCTTTTTACAGCATTGCCAAGTGTACATGAAAACAAGTTAAATGAACTTAATACCATGTTTTTCAGATTTATTTGGAGTGGGAAGGTCGACAAAATTCGTCGTAATACTATTATTGGGCCCTTCGGCATGGGTGGATTAAATATGATACACTTGCAATCTTTTATTGCATATTTCAAATGTAGTTGGATAAAGAGATTTTATGATAATTGTGAGGGACCTTGGCAACCACTTTTTTGTGTTTCTCTTGCAAGTTTTGGTGGTGACCAGGTTTTAAAACTACTACCAGATAAAATGAAAGAAATAGGTAATAGATTAACTAATATGTTTTGGAAAGATGTATTATTTAGTTAAGCAAATGCAAAACCAGACACAAAGCATTGTATAAAAGAAGTCTTGTCCATAGATATTCTTAATTTTGTACCATCAGATGAATTTCTATATTATAGTAAATGGAAAGATTTCGGAATTTCACAGTTGTTTGATACAATGTATTATAGACCATGAGAGAAAAGATTTTATTATTTTTCAAAGGTTAAAAGATAAAGTTCATTCTGCTAACTTTTTGAAATACTTCAGCTTACTTTCTAGTATTCCTATTTCCATGAAAAGATTGATAAAAGCTGAAGTAGATCATATAAATGTTAACAATATGAGAATTGAAGATTCTCTGATTTGTAATATTTTAAAAGTTAAAAAACCGAAATTTACCTCTTGTTTTCTAAGGGATAAAGTTTTTTATGCACCTACTGATAAATTTGTGAAGTGGGAAGAACAACTTAATTGTGAAGTGAATGATTGGACAAAATACTTTATCATGTTAAAAAATGTTGTACATATACATATTTGAAAACATTTCAATACAAGATTCTTCATCAAATTCTTCCTACCAACAAATTTTGTACATGATTCATTTAAAGGATACAAAGCTATGTAGTTTTTGTAAAACAGAAGACAAAACAATACAACATATATTTTTATGATTGTTATTTTATTAAATGTTTTTGGGATATTGTGTGTCAGCATTTGAAAAATGTTTATAAAAACTTTATATTTGATAAGAAAAATGTCATACTTGGATACACCTCTGAAAGTTATTTTCTAAATCTTTTGATGATTATTGTAAAGAACTATATTTACCAATGTAAATTGAAAGAAAAGATACCTAATTGAGCTTAAGTCAAAGTTAAGATATATCCATCATGTTGAAGAGTATGTATAACTGAAAAATAATCAGATGGAACAATTCCAGAAATTGTGTGCCCCTATTAATACTATGTTTACATAATATGCTGTTTTTTGCTTTACATTTACCTCCATATTTACTGTTTAAACATTGTCTCTGAATATGAGCATTCCTTGTGTGAAAGTGAGAATGAAAGATTTTTAAAAATCTATTAAAGAAAAGAAAAAAAAATTTTCTGACAATGTACCAATATTGTATATTTACTTGACTGAAATATTTAGTACTTGTACTTGTATTTTGGTGAAAATATTGCAATATAATGAAAGTGACTTTTAGTACCTGTTGCTGAAATGAAATCATTCATTAATGTGTTCATTATTGATATTACTGACTCTGTACCTGCTGTATTGAAAATACCCGAGTGTGTTATAGGGAACATTATAACTCATTGTCTGGTGAAACATTTGTCTTTGGTCATGCAGTATAGCGATTGCCCACGAAGTTTCAAACAGACTAATATTTACATTTCGTCAATCAGCCATTTTTCAACCCAATATAGATGAATTACAGGTTTTTTGTCTTAATAACATTTGAGTTGTAAAACAATGTAATTAGTTTAGTTCACCTGGCATTGTATATGACAATTCAGGGGAGATAACACCATACTGAAAAACTGACAATCTAAGGGAGATAACTCAAGTTGTTTATCTTTTACATAATAAAGGGGTAATTTTCCATTTGCATTTCCTGTGCAAAAGTAATTACAGAACGGGCAAGACGTCAAAATTTTTTATTTAAAAAATCTTTCTTTCACTTAAAATTTCATATATGGGGCATTACACATATAATGCTAAATTACATAAAAATGGAGAAAAAAGTATACGTGTCCACGGACTTTTTGGTGGAATTTTACCTTAAAGTTTAATAATGGTTTTTCTACTTTCATTTCAGTGTTGTGGTCACATTGTACCACATTACACACTTTAGGAAGTGCTTCCACGGTAAAGACATTGACTGGAAAAAAATATATTCTTGTTCTACAGTAATGCCATACCTTTCAAAATATCCACTTCCGTGGCTAAGTGGTCAAGGTAGTTCGTCTACTATTGATCATGTGGTCTGTCAACACTGAGATTGCGGGTTCGATTCTCACTGCAGGCAGGGTGTATTCGACTCCAATCTTAATTGACAAGGATTGCCAGTTTTCCTACCGCAGGTCGGGGGTTCTATCCGGGGACTCCGGCTTCCTCCCCCAATAAAAACTGGACGCCATGAGATAGCTGAAAAATTGCTGAAAGTGGCGTTAAAACACCATTCAGACAATCAAAATATCTAACTCTTAAGCAATAGCAGTTATAAGCAAAAGCAGAAACAAAAGAGAAAATTGGGACTATTTTTTCATCCTGTCATGTTTAGAACTGCACCGGAAATTCATTCCATTAATAGGATAATGACCCCTAAACATGTTATATGAATATTAATTATTCCAGACAGAAGAACAGCTGATACAACTTGAAGTCCCAGATTATATCATAAGTTTAGCTGCAAAGGTATGTTGTATTGATTCACACTTGTTTTCTGTGTCCTCATTTAAAGCTGAATTATCCTTTTAATAAAAAACCGTCTTAATTAAAAGATTTTGTTTTAAATATTTCATGACATGGAAAACACATTTCACAAATTCTTGGCATGTAGATCCTTAGAGAATAATGCATTTATTGAAAATATTCATCTATACGTCATCTGTCCCATTTACGTTTTCACAACTAATGTTTCCTGCAAAATAAAAAAAAAATGAATAAAAATTAAGTACATGTGTAGCAGGCTGCATGCTTGTGTATCGTCAAAAAACCTATAATTATTTCATTTCTAGATTGTACAATAATGTTTTGTTTTTCATAATAGTGCCATCTAACTGCTGTCATGTTAATTAATTACACATTAACTGTTAGCTTTTTATCAACTAATTAAAAGGATTTACTTAAAGTTACATTGATTGTAATTAAATTACAAGTACATACAGTAATTATGGCATGGTAGGCAGGATTTTAGATTGGGGGTGTAGTCCCTTTCGGGGAGTAGTCGCGGTTGGGAGGCAGGAACCACCATCTTGATACAAACATTTTGGATTTACTCAACATAAAGTCATGAAATCTTTAACCTTTTATTTCTTAATTTTTTTTGTTGGAAAACATGCACCCATTTCAACCTCTACCCACTCCGCTACAGCCTTGCATAAAGATTTACTAAAAGTTACTTAGACTGGCAGATTGATTGGAAGGAAGATGTTTTAGGGTATATTTTTAAATGTTTCAGTTCCTGAAGGAAGATATTGGTCAGGATGAAGATGAAAATACTGAAACAGATGAACACAAAGACTCATATGTAAATGTATGACATTACTGTAAATCTGAAATGGGGGTAATTTTCACTTATTCTGCAATCGCTGTATATGTGTGAAATAAGGCCATGTAAAAAAAATCATTAGCTTCTTAGGCCACTTTTCAAATTTTTTGATGAGGCATGGAGGAGTCTTTTTTTTCCTTGTTTTTTCTTAAAAAAATTGTTGCTTCTCAGGCCATTTTTCATATTTTTTAATGAGGCAGGGCGGCTCTTTTTTTTTCTGGCAGGTACTTGTGGAAACTTTCATCATGTCTGAATTATTAAAATACAGCATCTGTTCTTATACACTGGTATATAAAACAAGAAATTGAAGAATTCTGTTTTAATGGGAAATTAAAACCAACTTTTTGTATACATATTTGTTGTCTTCTTTTTGATATATGTACTATAATTGGTAACCGAACAACTTGAAACGCAGACAACTCGGACTGTAGCAAGGACAGCTCGGCCCATAGAAAATAGGACAACTCTGACGGCATTTATATCTCATAATGTCATTAAAATATTAAAATATGATAGTCCTGTTTATAATATTTATGCATATAACGTTATAAATTTTTTCTAGTAAATTGAAATAGTTCTACTCGAATGTAAATTATACCGATTTAATTCTATAAAAGTTAAATGTTAAGATGAGAAATGCGACACAAATAACAACATTAAATTTTAAGAATTCAGAAAACACTCACAATTATCTATAATAATTGTGGCTTCAATTAATGTGATCGGTAATCATGTTGTTTCAATTTTAAGATCGGAAAGAATTTGAGCTCGTTTGTTTTCAAATAAGTGAATTTAGTGAAACTTAATTAGATAGAAACTTCTGTGATTCCGAATGAGTAGCTTGGTCAAGATGTGAAAAAATGGTGACGACATGATACCATACTCTGATATCACAATTCCGTTATTTTAAAACAAATATATGTTGAAGCTTTTGTTTTTTTCTCATACATAGTAAATTTCACGTTAAACAACAAATTTCAGTCTGGTCAACCACAGGAATTTGACCCCATATCATTTGGGTCGAAATATGGCCAGACAACGAAAAAAAAGTACTGTCGCGAACGAAGTGAGCGAAGGAGTCTAACGCAAAAGTAAACAATTCCTACCCCCCTACCTTTGTTGTTGAGTTTGCTTTGAGAATTTGCACTGACAACATGATTGTAGGTGTTCTACTTACTCACGGACATTTATTCTTTAAGATTATGACATCGATTCATTTAATATATCCATATTTTTGCAACCGCGAAACTTTTTCTTGGACTGAAACACTTTCTTTACTTCAGGGAAGCTTCCATGGTGGATTGTTCCGCAGTAAATGACAAAAAGTTAAACGCGAAGTCGGAACCAGAGAAAAATTATCCGGAAATTGCAAACCGAAGAGCACATGGCTGATGTCATTGGGTTACATCCCTTTATCAACAGATGTGCTAGAAATGTAAACTCAATTTTACAAAAAAAAATTAAAATTAGGATTTAAATATTATTTCATTTACATACAAAGCAAAGTTTTTTTTTACCGTTTTATCCCATTTAATTTTTGTCATTTACTACGGAACAATCCACCATGGAAGCTTCACTGAAGTAAAGAAAGTGTTTCAGTCCAAGAAAAAGTTTCGAGGTTGCAAAAATATGGATATATTAAATGAATCGATGTCATAATCTTAAAGAATAAATGTCCGTGAGTAAGTAGAACACCTACAATCATGTTGTCAGTGCAAATTCTCAAAGCAAACTCAACAACAAAGGTAGGGGGTAGGAATTGTTTACTTTTGCGTTAGACTCCTTCGCTCACTTCGTTCGCGACAATACTTTTTTTTCGTTGTCTGGCCATATTTCGACCCAAATGATATGGGGTCAAATTCCTGTGGGTCAACTGCTGTACAGTTAATAAAATAAACGTCTGTAGTTAACAATAACAAACAAAAACTTTATTTTTTTACATGACATTATAGATTTCTTGGAACATAAATTATAGGACAACTCGGACCGTATATGAATAACACGGTCCGACTTGTACTATTACGTTCCGAGTTGTCTCGCATTCCTGCAATAATGGACCTCGCAATGAAGCCAGTATCGGCTGTGTAGCCTTCAAATTTAACAATGGCTGCTGCAGCGTTGGCTTTAATTGATTCTAACAAGTCCCCATGCGTACTCCGTCATAAAATCGCAATGAATTGTCCACGGTATTATCGTTTTCCTCCTGAGAGGACTTGGCATGACACCAAAGACGATGCCATGCTGACGGAAGTTAAACAAACGATGTATATTTAAATCACCACACCACGTGATAAAGCGTGTTAAAGAAAACGTTTCGATGATTGTTAAAATCATAATTTTTACCGGTAACGGAAACAAACGCGAAAAATTTCAGGGCGGGACGCGGAACTGCCGAATTTTTAATTTTTTTTTGGTATGATAAAAACGAAGAATGCGGCGGGTAAATGGGACACGCGGCGGGGCTTGAGAAGCTAATAATTTTTTTTTGGCCTAAGCCCCATGCAAATATTGTCAGAATAATGCACACCAAAACAGGTGTCTATTTTGTGAATATTATCTCCATAGAAACAATTTTAATAGAAAAATCTAGACCATTAGTATAATAAAATATTTTAAGTAGCTAAATCAAGACTGGAGGCTAGTGTATGATTGTAATAGACATGGAAAGGGAATCCCTAAAAATAATCACAGTTGTTGTTCAATAAAGTTGGGTGAAGTGGATTACCTCCTTTTCATTTTTTATTGTTACATAAACTGATGAATGTCTTGTATTTATGTTTGCTGGTAAATGAATAACATGTACATTTGTATATAAATTAAGCTGTAGAACATACATTACATGTAAATGAACTCTGCAAACTGACAACAATTGATCTGTTATTGTTATGAACTATTTGATAATTTGACAATTTTCAGTCTACCGTTAATGCTTTTCAACAAGTAATAATTATTTACTGCTTCATTCTGCACAGAGTTAAAATTTTGTTTTGACTCTTATATGAATCATTGATAATTTTGTATGCTTTAGATTGAAGTTACACAGAGTGATGTCTTCAGTTTTGATCAGAGATGGTTTTCATGGATAACAAATATAGAGTTGACTTGGTAATGGAACAATTCCTGGTCAAGAAGAAAGACTACATGTTTTTTGGAATTTTTAGAGAAAATTTTAAGTTGTTTTAAAATAATTTCATTAAAAATTATTGTCTTCAGCTATCTTCAGGATGTATTTTCTTTGTTCCAAGCCTCTTACTGATCTGGTCAATTAGGTCCTTAGGACGTATTTTTATTGTTCCAATCATCCACTCTTAAGCAAAAAGAACATTACTAATTCTCTTATAAAACCTCTGCAACATGTCATCCTCAAATTAACTGCAGGACTACATTTGTTGTCTGCCAGTGATATTTGTCAACAAAGATAGATGTTTGTAAAAAAAAATATGCAAGATCATATACTGTAAATTCAGAAATTATTGCATTCATTTATTATTACGATTCGGGGACCCCCTAAAAAAATACAAGTTCTTAATTTTACGATCGGCCGAGGTAGCAAAATATGTACTGACAACGAATTATTACTCAGCAATTGTCAGTTTTTGTTAAATGTTTGTGGTCTGTAAATAATGTCTCTACACCAAACTGAATACACATTCATTTCCGAAAGTGATTTACCCGTGTTAGAGATTAGAAACACTTGTCATGAGTCTTCAATAATTTTTGATTTGTGTATATTGAGGTTCATTGTGGATACATGTGTAAAATTAAATATCGTATTCGAATTAAATTGCCATGGTATGGCTTTACAGATGTTTTATGTGTGCACGCTAGGTTGAGAAAATAGAAAATTATTTAAAAGATTGGCATGTTACTTAATGCTATTAATTTCTTTTAATTAAACATCAAATAAATTATTGCCAATTGGTGGTATAGAAAAAACTATTATCAGAAATTTCGACCCCGAATCTAATTAAAATTAAATCTTTCACTTGCTCCACCCTTTTTGCGTGTATATCTAACAAAATCCCATAACAGGTCACGTCAGGTGTCATATGCGTTAGCCAATCAGAAAAGCGCCTTCAAAATCTAAAGGTAAAGTGTATCAAATGTATTACAATACGTCAACAAGATTGTTACCGAGAAGTAAACAAACCAAATTGAAGCAAATTTTCTTACAATTATGGAATCCACTGAATAAACAACGTCACGAAAGTTATACATCCCATCCTTAAATATCAATGTATTTTTTATTTGTGGAGTTTCATTCGTGAAATCGAAGCTACACCATCCGAGGACCAGGTGGAAATGAAATCGAACGAAACTCGGAAGCATTTTTACACACTGGAATCGGACTGAAATGCTTTGTATTATAAAAATGAAGGTAGATGTCCCCCAGTTACAGAACTAACTGACAGCCTCCTAATTAAATTTAAACTGTCACCAACGAAGATATTGATGGAAAAAAGGCTTTAGGATCATGCGGTTTATATCGACCTTGATTATTGTTTATTGTTCTTAAATATGTATTATTCAACAGGAACAGCAAATATCACGCACATACATGAAGATTTCTTTTAAAAATATGAAGGACATGGCTAAAAAGTGAAAAGAATTTAGTGACACGAAAAACAAGTTGGTTATTAAAATGCGATGATTGCTCGAGCCAAATCTGTTAGACAGTGCCTTTTTATGACTATTTACTTTATATAATGTTACACCATCATAAACTAAAAGACCCATTCATTGCCATAGAGATCACTCTAGACATTATTCATGTTTTAATTGTTTATTTACAATTTTGACAGAATAAACATAACACCTTACCTAAACTTTGTGTTCATATCTGAGATTGCTTCAGTTACTGAAATTTCTTCCACTGAACCATGTAGATTACACACTTCCTATAGTAAAACTTTCGGCATATCCTTTTTAATACCCCATTTGGCAAAATTAGTGTTCCAGATGTGATTTGATTTCAAATTCATGACAGGGTATGTTGTCCAATTTGAATTTTTGTTTTTGCTACTTTCATCAAATTCATTACCTTCAGTTTTTATTAGAAGGAACCTGAGTACCTAGAGAAAACCCAAACCTTCTGCTGCCTTGTGAATTAAGGTTGTCATCAACCACGTAATCAATAGATGTACATTCATGAGTCAACCTTGTTTTTTCCTTAATAGTAAAAATGAGGAAACATTTAATTTTAATTTGATTGTGTCAAGTTTTCATATTTCTTGTTATTTATTTACACAAAATGAATTATAGGCCAAAAAGCCCAACCCAGAATGACTACCTTAAGCAGGCACAGATGGTAGATTCATAATTCTACTTTAAATTTTCAGTTTGTGGCAGCAATATATGAACAACACCATTAGTGCCAGCTATTTACTAAGGAAATGCGCATCGGTTTACGGACCTCCTGCACAGTAACGATCATAATGATGACATTAATAGTAACTTTAATATGATGAATTGAAATGATTTTTTAATCATTTCCTATATCACTTTATCATTATGAACTGTTCTATGATTTTATAGTCATGTGCTGGTTGCGTTTATATGTGCGTTTATATTTTTAGTGAAATAAAATAAACATTGTTATCTTTCAATCGTTTTTGTTTTAACTGAACATTTTATAATTAATTCAGAAAAAACATAGGTGCCTAATTAACCATACCGAGTACCGAAATGACTATACTAAGTGCCGATTTAACCAGGTGCCGTTTTGATCAAGTGCCGATCTGACTTGTATTCTCTCAATTAAATTAATTGCGCGATAACGATTTGTTCATCTTTCTCTTCATTGGAATGTAAATGATACAAATTGAAGTGGAAATAATTTCCCTTACGCTTTAGGAAGAACGGCAACGGAATCCTTTTCTTTCTCTAAACAATCCAACATCATTCTTTGAGTTCTAGAGTACTAAAATGGTTGTTAAACTTTTCAGACCGCAAAAATGCATCGGACATCGCCATTTTGACAGTAAAGCCTAGTGTGATATGCAAAGCAGTATTTGATTGGTCGAATCACTCAACTGGAACTGAAATTTGATTGGACGATCAAAATTAAAAAGTTTGACCCCTGACGTGACCTGTAATGGGATGTTGTTAGATCTTACAACGCAGCGACGTAACAAAAAGGGGGGGAGCAAGTGAAAGATTTAATTTTAAATTAAATTTAATTATAGATTGTTTCGACCCCTCGACTTCTTTGTCATTTAGAAGGAACTGTTATCGGACATTTTGCAGGTTTACTCTACGTAATGATAAAAGTTGCTTTTAGCCATATCTATAAAATAAAGGAAAAGCAAAGCAGAAATTGGTTATTTTTATAAATATAATTGATACTTGGATATTTTTTATAGCGAGCATCGCAGATGCGAACTATACGGTTACATGCGTGTTTGTGTAAAAAAAGTCACGTGATCCATATGAACAAATCCATTTCAGATGGTAGCTGAGCTATCCGAAGAAAATATTGTAGACGAACGAAAAAATATATAATATAAAAGTAGACAAAAATAATTTTGACATCGATAAAATTAAAGTGTTTAGTTTTTAAATTACTACAAAAATGCCAGACAATTTTTTTTTCAACCTGCTGAAACGCTGTATTTGAAATTGAGTTTAGTGACGTCACCACAGATTAGATAAGACGTCACGTCATCAATGGAATGTAGAGGCACTGTTAGGGGGCTCTGAAGTAACGACATGACTGAAAATGTGCGATGGTCGCATTTAGGCTGCGCCTACATTCATATTATTTGACATTTATGATTATTTTCTAATGGCACACGGTCAACTTTTGATAACTTAAAGCGGAAAAGAAGTTTGTTACCGGAGGCGGGTGTACATAGTCAAATAATGAACAGTATACGGAGTAAATAACTATCTGTTACTTGATTGGGTGGTGCACCAAATCTATTAATATCTTTGTCATATCATTGGTTTACGTCAGGATCGCACTAGTATGTGTACTAAAATTTCGATATATTCTTGGGTTGAATCAGGAATGAATCAGTATTTTTGTGTAATAATGTTACGTTCCACATATTGACTACTGTTTCATTCAGTGCATTGGTCAGTGAACAATTAAAAGGTAAACATTGCACCAAAATCTCCCTACCTTTAAAGCTGTTTGGGAAAAAACTGATATTTTCTGTATCTTTATTTTCGTTCTGACATTGATTCAAATAGAACAAAACTTATTTTTACCGCTCATTTTGAACATTTGTTCAGGCCGGAGTCAATTTTTGTTCAATTGTTGTTAAAAAAAACCACGTGTGAATGACGGCAGTTATTTTAAAATCTCGAGCACCATAGTTCATAGTTGAGCGTAAACAATGTCCTTAAAAGGTACACCGCTTACCTATCCTAGATATAAATTACAAACAACAGATACTTTAATAATACCCATAAAATGGGAAATGCAGCTAAGGCCATGTAAAAAAAATCATTAGCTTCTCAGGCCACTTTTCAAATTTTTTGATGAGGCAGGGAGGAGTCTTTTTTTTTTCCTTGTTTTTTCTTAAAAAAAATTGTTGCTTCTCAGGCCATTTTTCATATTTTTTAATGAGGCAGGGCGGCTCTTTTTTTTTCTGGCAGGTACTTGTGGAAACTTTCATCATGTCTGAATTATTAAAATACAGCAACTGTTCTTATACACTGGTATATAAAACAAGAAATTGAAGAATTCTGTTTTAATGGGAAATTAAAACCAACTTTTTGTATACATATTTGTTGTCTTCTTTTTGATATATGTACTATAATTGGTAACCGAACAACTTGAAACGCAGACAACTCGGACTGTAGCAAGGACAGCTCGGCCCATAGAAAATAGGACAACTCTGACGGCATTTATTTCTCATAATGTCATTAAAATTTTAAAATATGATAGTCCTGTTTATAATATTTATCCATATAACGTTATAAATTTTTTCTAGTAAATTGAAATAGTTCTACTCGAATGTAAATTATACCGATTTAATTCTATAAAAGTTAAATGTTAAGATGAGAAATGCGACACAAATAACAACATTAAATTTTAAGAATTCAGAAAACACTCACAATTATCTATAATAATTGTGGCTTCATTTAATGTGATCGGTAATCATGTTGTTTCAATTTTAAGATCGGAAAGAATTTGAGCTCGTTTGTTTTCAAATAAGTGAATTTAGTGAAACTTAATTAGATAGAAACTTCTGTGATTCCAAATAAGTAGCTTGGTCAAGATGTGAAAAAATGGTGACGGCATGATACCATACTCTGATATCACAATTCCCTTATTTTAAAACAAATATATGTTGAAGCTTTTGCTTTTTTCTGATACATAGTAAATTTCACGTTAAACAACAAATTTCAGTCTGGTCAACTGCTGTACAGTTAATAAAATAAACGTCTGTAGTTAACAATAACAAACAAAAACTTTATATTTTTACATGACATTATAGATTTCTTGGAACATAAATTATAGGACAACTCGGACCGTATATGAATAACACGGTCCGACTTGTCCTATTACGGTCCGAGTTGTCTCGCATTCCTGCAATGGTATAATGGACCTCGCAATGAAGCCGGCATCGGCTGTGTAGCCTTCAAATTTGACAATGGCTGCTGCAGCGTTGGCTTTAATTGATTCTAACAAGTCCCCATGCGTACTCCGTCATAAAATCGCAATGAATTGTCCACGGTATTATCGTTTTCCTCCTGAGAGGACTTGGCATGACACCAAAGACGATGCCATGCTGACGGAAGTTAAACAAACGATGTATATTTAAATCACCACACCACGTGATAAAGCGTGTTAAAGAAAACGTTTCGATGATTGTTAAAATCATAATTTTTACCGGTAACGGAAAAAGACGCGAAAAATTTCCGGGCGGGACGCGGAACTGCCGAATTTTTAAATTTTTTTTTGGTATGATAAAAACGAAGAATGCGGCGGGTAAATGGGACACGCGGCGGGGCCTGAGAAGCTAATAATTTTTTTTTGGCCTAAGAGACGTTAAGCTTTTTAAAAAAGCTAAACTTGTATAGCTATTATACACGAAAAGATTAGTAATCAGAATGATCTCCCTTATAAAGCCTAGAGATAAATGTGGAATATATAAATGCCATATAAATTTATTTTCCTTCATTTGTTATCTTCTTACAAATTTTAAATAGATTGTCTGTATCTTGAATAAGTACTGGTATGAATAAATTATACAGTATTTTTCATGCAAGGAGAGGGCACTATCCAACACCATGGAACGTGGTAACATAAATAACTAAGGGGGTCCTGCGGTATGTTAAAAACAATTGTGCAATTTAGTGCATGTTGGACGGTTTATGGGTGCTTATTTAGTACTGAAAATGGACAGTTTATTGAGAAGTTATTTCTTTTGTGTCTTTAAAAATACTGTTGAACATTGTTCCATGTATAGATAGTTGTGACATAGTTGTAGTAAAATCGTGCCAGTTAGCATACTACAGCCAACATTCCATAGTAAGAATACTTTGACATCATCTTTAGATGCAACACACCAATCGGAGTTCTCAATGTTTTTCCGGTAGTAAATGTAAATAAACAGAGACGCGAATGTGAGATAAAACATAACGCACAGTAGCAATAATTATTAAAAAAGGCGAGGGTAAGATTATTCGTTCAAGTTTTTAATTGTGTTGTCGGGTTATATCAACTTGTAATCTGTTGTTTGGATATCGAATCGGTTTAAAAGCTCCCGAGAGCTCATGTTATATGGTAATATGTTGTAACATATATTATGATTACTTACTTACAGTATTATAAAGTGTTATGCAGTAAAATCGTGATTACCGTGACGTGACATTGATCTTGATATCTTATCGACAAGAAACGCATTAGACTTGTAATGCCATGCCCTAGTTCGTATTTATTGATAAGGTACAAGAGCGGTGTATAGTGTTGTGGTTTGAGTTTTTTGCTACTATGATACATCGTGTCGCGCCTGCATGGATGTGCCAAAAACTTTGGATTGCGATCCATCGTGTCTCTTCGTCAAATTCTTGTTTATGCCAATCTACCTCTAAACTAATGATTGCAATTAAACTAAATTCACCCAATAAACGATGCACCCTTATTGTGCCACCTGTTTTAATTGTTATTGTAGTGTGTTTTACAATGATGATTTTCAATTGAAAAGTAGGAGGGAATCTCTCTTATTCATAATACCTCGGTACCTGTTTAAAGAAATCAATGTATCTACGAAATGTTAGTGTGCACCATAGTTTTAATATGTTACAATTATTGTTGTTAAATTGACAAGAACTGAAATGAGGGGTGTAGCTTCTCTTTCCTTAAACTGTACCAAACTAATTTTTGTAGGAGTTTCAAAAAACATAAATTTACTGTTAATTCAATGTATAAAGGTAGATATACACTATTTTGTTTGTAAATTTTCCTGTACTGAAATTATTATTAAAAACCACATTTTTTATTTATGACAATGATTAAAACACTTATCGACACTTTTGAACTGTTGGAAAAAAAATTAAATAAACTTTTTAAATCTATTATTGTGAACTACTTGTGTGCACCTGTATATTACTGTACAGAAAATAATCAGCTCTGATGTTCTGACTGGGAATTTGAGCATCGTATAATATGATCATGTGTTAAAAGACTTCCCTCAGTTGTGACCAATTTGAATTTTCAAATAATATGAAGCAACATAGTAGAGGTCAGTATTGTGATCAAGGACAATTTTTTTCACTAGAGGACTATTTCAGTGGTAAAATTTACAGATGATGCTAACGACGACGACAGACGCTAAGAAATGACAAAAGCCCTTCTTGGTGAACTGAGAATTTGTATTATTGATAGAACTATAGCACATTACATAGTATTTTGTAAAATCTTCAAAATCGTATGCAGAAGTTAACATGTCTGTAAATACATTTAGCATACAATGTATGTACTATTTCCTATTAGAACTAGATGAATCTGGTTTGTCGAATGTCGCATAGCTCAGCAAAGTCACGATAAATGTAATATCTACATGTACTATCTCGTCACAATATAACAGAAGTATTAGCGATTTCTACTCATAATTACAAGATTGCACTCACTACTCACTACACCATATTTGTAAACTTGCTGGAATGCAAATTGTGTCTAATAAAACTTCTTTAAAGTATTTATGAAAGGTCATTCAGTCCGATCCCATGACGCACGTTAAGATAAGGACATTTATATAAAACTTGACAAATCGTAGAGATATCAATTTAGACACTAGGTGGAAGCTCAGAGTACCTTAAAAATCCGTATGTATATTATACATCAATTTTTTATGTTACATGTAATTATTATCGGTATATTATTTACAAGACTAACCAAATAGAAATGGATTAGCGAGTACATACTTGATTGCACATTTTAAATTAGATTTCCGACTGTACAGAAAATATTGTTGCCAATGTTAGCGAAAATGGAATAAATTTGGCAGTGATTTGGGAGGGAGTGGATAAAGTAGAATTAAAATGAATGTTAATAAATTAAAAATATGTTTTAATCAGCATAGGGACCTCTGTGGCCAAGCGTTTAGATATTCATATTGATCTCGTGCTTTCAACACTAAAAACAGGATGCAAAAAGTCAGGATACAGGTGAAACACTGTTGAAAGAGGCGTTAAACCTCATTCAAACAAATAAATCGATTTTAATACTACCATTATGGTAAAATCAACAGTTGAAGCGATAGATGTTTTGGTCTGATTAAGGACCTTTTCTCCACATGATTTATTATACTTTCTATAAGAAAAGTTGTTTTTTTTATTTGGAACATGCTTAACGTGTATACCATTATAACTGTGTCTTGTTGAAACTACTGTCCACTTGCTGCTAATCACGTGACAAAATCGAGTGACTATCATGGCAATTAATGTACTGGTGACTTCTAAATAAACTTTATATAAGTAAACATATAAGTACCTGAAAGACTTGCACTGTCGTCTGCAAATCTGAACACAATTAATCCCTTATATCACGTACGAACACAGTGAAGTGTACCCTTGAATAAAACAGAAAACCTCATCTGCTTTTTTGGTTGGGAAGATTAACTTGTTTTCACAATGAGGAGGTAGATGTCGTTATATTTAATCTCCTTTTTACAGGAAATAGTTCAATTATTGTTTATGTCATGAAATAAACCATTTGAGTCTAATTGGTAATATTCTGTTTACAAATAGTCAAACCTCAATAAATCGCAGTTTGTGGGACCATAAAAATATATTTCGAGTTATCTGAAATTCGAGTCAGCCGAGTTTAGGGTGTGATATCATCTTCATTCTGTTGTAAATAAACAATCTAACGGTATTTATATGATATAAACATGTCATCAAAGATACCAAGGTTAATATAATTTACTACGCCAGACGCGCGTTTTGTCTCGTAAAGACTCATCTGTGGCGCTCAAACCCAAACAATATTTCAAATCCAAATGAATGAGATGTTGCAGAGCTTTTATCACCCACTGTGATGAATCAAAAACTTAAATCAACTTTAATATTTCATTAGGGAAATATATATTAATTATTAGTATTTTTCGCGAGACAAAGATTATCAGGTCCATAACAGATGAGCTCGTATAGCGAATCTAATATGAACTTGATAATCCTTGTCGAGCGAAAAAAAATATTAATATTTTTTTTATCGGTAATTTCTCAATTTAAATACAGCTTTTATGATTTTGTTCGTTTTTTGACATATTTTAGTTATATTGCTTTTAATGATGCCGTTTTTACAGTAAAAATATGTGTACTATACATGTATTTAAATTGGGAAATTACCAATAAAAAATTATTAGTACTTTTTATCGCTCGACTTAATGATTATCATTTCAATATGAGATTCACTCTTGGACTTCATATAGATTTGATCATCATTGTTTCGTTAAAAAAAACTAATAATTAACATTTATATATTGTGTTTATGCATTAACTACTTTGAACAAACCGATTGTTTTCGGCAAAGAATGTGGCGCGTATACTTAGCTATATGAAATTCCTTGTCACGGCCTAGCAAATACTTTGCAGTCCTTGTTTATTAAGGTTTGATATGAACACTTTCGTAGCGTAGAAAGGCTCGAACCCGCAATTTCACTGTTGACATGCACATGATCAATAAAAGGACTAACTACCTTAACTACGAAATAACTTGAAACATTATGTATCTTTATTATCTTTATTGCCTGTCCATTTCAAAATCTCTACAAAAATCTTTTTCTTTAATATGGAACATCCAAGAATTTCGGGGTTTCAAATTTAAATTTCATTTAGTAACTATACAATGTATAACATATTCATGTATAGTCTTGAAAAAAAGAAGAAAAACATATAATATTTTGCATTGTTCATTAAATGTGGAATGAGTTCCATGTACAGATACCTTTTAATATGTATTAGCCTGTCAAAAAACCTAACTTGGAGGATTTTTTATAGTTAGTATATAATGTCCTTGATAAGAAATATATCGGAATGAATATCACACCAGTAAAGGCATTAGTTTAAAGGCCTTAACCAAGTAATAATTTTCTTGAAATCCGATGTGTAAATAGCAATAACCAGATTTACTTTAAAAATTTTGGTGGTAGTAGAAAACATCTTCGTTTTATTGGTTGTCCAGTGTTGATAGCTTTAGCACCGTTGATGATTAAACAAAAGACCTATCAGACGTAGTAAATATCGTTGATATCTTAGAGACTTTTGTGAATGCAAAATATTTGTCTTCTTCCTTTAAAAAGAATTTGTTATCTTTCGATTTAACACTGACGTATATCTTAGGAAATGAATATCATATGTAGCAATATTTTTAAAATGTAATTTTTTCTTATAGTTAAAATGATTGGAAAGGTTCTTATTGCAGGTAAGTCGTATTTTTACATTCATGTACATTTTAGCACAACAGAATGAAAACTACAATAATTATTAGAAATAAAAATCGGGCATTGCCCTCTTTGTTTACAGTTAAGGATACAATTAAAGATTTGTGGAATTCGTTAAATTTGCACTACGAAATTCGAAATGCCAATCTCACAGGCACGTGTTTTGATATGTCATAAGTAATGGATACGATTAGGTGGAAAGTTGAGCAACAACATAAAAAGGTCAATAGGTTTTAAAATTGATTCAGAATTTCATATGCAAAATTTATAAAATACTCAAAGGAAAACATTCAAAATATTTTTTTTTGCAGGAGTGGCGTTGGTCATTGGTGTATATTTTCAATCATCAGTTGATGGTCAGTGTAAATTACGTAAAATAATATGTTTCTTTTTTGTTGTGATATATATTATCAAAAACATCTACAGCATATATACAAAAAAAGGCTTAAACATTTTTCAGCAACAACTAATAGTGTTTGCTTTGATAAAAAAGTTGTCTGTTCAATACACTTTTCAGCTTATAAAATACTCTCATCCGATTACGTTTGCATGAGAATATGGTCATCACTTTTCGTTCACCATCCGACCTGCTTCCCGTAAATTATTTTCACTTGTAACTTCTGTCAATAATTACCAAACTTTGTCGGCATGTCTTTTATTGCAATTATGTATGATAATCAAGTTCTCCAAGAAAACCAAAACAAATTACTAAAAGGACAAATCATTTAAAAGCTTTAGCTTCACTTTTCATCTAAACAAGAAAATTTACACTGCAGTTCAATTAGAAGGAATACTGAAATATATTCATGGGTTTTAACAAAAATGATTTTTTCCAGCAGGTATGACTTAATTAGGCTAAAAATAAAGCTATTTTCTTGAAAAAGTATACCATAAATGGCATAGACTATTCTTGCCAAAATTACTCGATACCATAAAAAACATGAAAAAAAAATCGAAGAATGTGTCCATGGGACACAGATGCCCCCGCTAAATAAAGTCCCAAACAGTAAGTAGTTGTCCGACAGGTCCGAAAGTCGCTTAGGACATACAACTTGTAATACTGAACCACCCGGCCTAATTTCCAATTGTTCTCATGTACGAATTCTAAGAAAAGCTTGACGGAAATTCGAACGGACCGACGGACAGACGGACGGACGGACAGACGGAAGGCAATGAGTAAATGCCCCTGACTTGTCGTTTGCGGGGGGGGGGGGGGGCATAAAAACAAAATTGACCGCTTCTTCTTCAATATATATCAAAGCCAACTTTTAAAATGATGCTTTTAAAAGTAATCGTACCTAATATATTCTGAGTTTTTCTTGAAAAAAAATTAAATACGTTTTGCTAATTTTGCACTATTTATGCTATACAGCTGAGCTTCAGGGAGTCTCATCTTTTCTGCTTTGATAATATTGACTGTTATTGTTAGTGCTACACTATTGACATGACACACGAAAATATCGGACACTGTGATGTAAAATTCGAATATCATTTCTTGATGTTACGTCAATTCTAATTGGACTGGACAAGGTGAATAATAACATGGCATCAGTTCAACAGTTGATGCCGTCAGAAATAAACGCAAGCGCAGACGGTAAATATTTAATTTTTGTATTGTCGTAACAATTACGCGTGGCCAGTAAACTTCTATCATCAAATCACCAATTGATTCCGGCAAGTCTTCAAATACAACACAGTTATCTCCTAAATATAAATAATATTATATAAGCTACGATTCTTTTGGTGGATTTGCTTTTGACATTCAAAAATATTACAATTTTTATGAAAAATTAAACTGTTACGTGTATTGTTATATATTATTAGGTTTAGATTGCCTGTCGTGTAAGGGAGCTGTAAATATCTCCGACTGCCTTTCTCAGACAGCCACATGTAAAGATAACGAGGAGGTAATGCTGCACTATTAACTCTGACAATACGTCGTTTTCAAGATATAATCGCTCTCGTTAAAGGAGGTGGAAATTGTAATGCTAATCACGTGACGTCATAAAAAATTAAATGTACTTTTAGCAACATTTGATACGAAATGGGATGTCGTAAGAAAGACGATGCAAAACGAAACATGTGCTGTGTTGTGCCTGGGTGCAAAGCCAACACTTAACATAAATTTATGTAACGGGGTCAGGTTTTATTCCTTTTTACGCCGTTCACACGATGTTAAAAAACGGTGGGTTGAGGAAAGTGCCCTTAATAAAATAACGTGATAGGATACACCTAACTACATATCTTGAAAACGGCGAATTGATATAACTGGTCAGATATTCAATAACAAAATATTAGAATATCGTACATTGATTGTTTTCCTCTTTTAGTGCACAACATGCCAACACGATCTTACGAGAACTCGTAATATAGTATAAATAAGAAGCAATTTTTTTGGAATGAAATGTGTATATATATCCGAGAATATTTTACCAGTCCTTTATGAAAAAGACATTTCTTAAAACATGTAACAGCGATTTAAAAAGAAGGGGAAAAAACGTTCAGCTAAATGTTTTTCCTTTTGATTTTATTGTTTGTATTTTTAATTACAACAACGAATTTTGTAAACATGTATTAAATTATGAAAACGTTAATTAAAAAACATAACTTTAGGTTTTAACTTTGAAAATGTGTTGTAGAGAACTTTTGAAGATTTTATCTGCTCTATTGAATTCATAATGAATTGAAAATATAAAAAAAAACAACGAAAAAACCATAATGTACTGGCAAATTTATAATGGACCAGGGATAGCCATAAAGAACATAAAACCTCCAGCAAAGCAAAATTGTAATTTGCAAGCATACTATGTATATTATTTAGATGAATGTTAGGAAGCAAAGACATTAAGTTTACATTCAACTTAGAGATTAATGCAATATTATATTCTGTGTTTGCAGCAATGTTATCTCGACAAAGTTATTAATCCAGATTTGAATGCAGTGTTCAACGCAGGGTGCAGAGCAAAACTGGTAGGAAATGAAAAAATGTAGTAACAGTATCGTTGTCTATTTAAGGTGGAATCTTATTTTTGTATCTTTGCATTTTGTTAAGAAAATACGACACACAAAGTATCCCAGACACAATAACGTGTCATGTTTAAGCATGGCATTTTAGTTTTGTATACAGCTTTGTTTTACTGGGTATATATAGTACGTAGAGATTTTTCGGAGGACCACTATAACACTGTTTAATCAGTTTATGTACACAGGATTTTAGCATTCATGAGCGTAATTTTAGATGAAATAGTAAGACGGGAGAAACAAGTGGATTATACTGTAGGAGGTTAGCCACGTCTCTGTTATTCAAGACATTATATTTCAGAGTCGTAGAGAAATGGAACATAATAATGTTATCTTAGTATCATAATAAAACGTAATATAAAATTAATGTCAGTTTTCAATTACCAACAAATAGTGAACGATTTCTTTGAACAAAATCACTTCGAGTAGTTTTAAGATTTTGTTATTATGTTTTGCAGTTTTCTATAATAAACCGAAGAGGTATATATTTATTGTACTTGCTAAATCTTTAGTAAGATTAGTGACCGAAGTGATAAAGTGACGTATCTAAACCTATCATCAATTGCTCTACTGAACATCATTTTGTTTCAACACACATTGCTCTGCAGTGTACAAACAAGTGGTTGTATCAGTTTTAAAATACCTTTTACGACTTAAAGACATTATAAATTTAGATTTTGTCGGTCTTATGTTGTTTAAAAAGTAATGAATCTTAGAACACTATTGACAAGAAAGTTATATATAAGAATTTTCTTGAAGCAGATATATAACTAATGAACGTTTTAAACTTACAGATATGTGATCTCATAACCGGTTCTGGGAAGAGATCAGCATCAAAGCGACAGTCAACTGCATGTGCTCAATGCTGTAATGCTGGTCCTGATGCCCAAAATAACATTCCCTGTAACGGGTATTTATGCAATCAAGGTATGGGACAATTATTGGTATGTTTTAGTTCTAACAAATATGTAATTTAACCCTATACTGTGCAGGAATGTTGTGCAAATATAAATAACTACAAAACGGACAAAATCAGCAATAAGGTTACAACACATGTATGCACTCGATTTTATATACTTTTAACGTAAATTCTTTATTTGAAATTATATTTAGATGAACCATATGAGAAAGTATTAATTCATACGAATCATATTATATCGTATGTCGAAGTCATTTGATCAGCAAACTAAGGAAAGTTTTTTATATCTTAAAAGGTAATACAAAATACGATTAGAATATTTTATTTCACAATAGTTTGTCTTATTGACAGTACCTCAAGCACCAGGAGATACATGTGCCGTCTGCGATCGCGTTAGCAACGTTGACAGTTGTACAATAAGTGAACAATGTCCAAACAATGAGGTAAGATTGTTTTTAAACATTCAAGCCTATATTATTAAGTTTGCTTGATCTTTATATATTTTTGCTTAGGGCAAAAACATCAACGTGTGATTTTTGAATTTTGTTGAATATTTAAATAGAGGTTTGTTTCCAAAGCGTTTGAAGAACGTCATGTTGTAATTGTGAAATTAAAACAATCGTTTTGCCTCGTTTGTCGTAAATTCTTGTACTAAGATGATCGTTGGTTTAAACTTGTAGGTGTAAGTCTAAAGACATGATAAAGATCTGGATTTCTTCCCAAATGTAACAGCATTAAAACCTTTAACTCTTTGACACTCTTCACTCAAACCACATATGCAGCTTAAAACAATCTTAACAATATGTTTAAACGTTGCTTTTTAAAGAAAAATGAAATGAAAAATATAAAAACCTGCTAATTAGCCATAACAGCCCTTACTTTGTCATCAATCAACAAAGTAAAAAAAGACACAATAGATACTGGCACACACTTTCAATTTTAATAACGCTTAATTAATGATGTCTTGTTCCTAAACAATGCCCATTTGTTGATTATTTGTTTTAATCGATCACAAAGAGCTCAAAATTATAAACATCACTAATACATTTAGATCGGCCTCGTACATAGACCTCCTTCTAGAAATAGACTCGGAAAAACTACAAGACTCGACGAAAAACGTGATGACGTCTACATACTATTGTCAACTTCATGTTCATCGATTCCAGCAGCTCCGTCGTATTGTGTGTAGATTTCAAAACTTATACGTTATGCTAGATCCTGCCATTTCGGATTTTTACATCGGTTGCTGCTTTTGACCACCTAGCTTCTCAAACAAGACTTTGTTGTACTTAGGTTAATGTTATTGCTTCAGACGTTCTATAGCCATCAGCATGACTTTGTTGATCGTTGTAAGAAATCCTCTCTCAAATCCGATTGAATTGTAGTAGTCTTTTTTCATCATGGATCAAACGCGATCGGAATTTTAGTGACATTTCTTCATAATGTATGTGACTTTTTCTAGACATAACAATGAGTAACTCGACAAGTGTCTTATTAAAGGCAAGCACTATTTACTGGGCTGGAACATTCGTCTGCACCAGTGATTTTAATTGGGTTCGGGTACTCATCTCCAGTTTTTGTGTTTTTAGTTTTTATAACGTGTATATGTTTGTTTTTGTACCAGAGACAGGCTTGTGTGCATGAATGTTTTCAAAATAATCATAGTGCTATAGGTATGTCAAATGCACGAGTCACTTTAAACCCGTTATTATATATATTTATATATATTTATTTACATTTCTCAAACTTGTACTTTAGATATAGTTTAAAATTCGTGTTGTGCTATTACTATTATATTTATCGGTCTATTTACTTACAGAACACTCCGTTTGCAAATTGTTTCTAGCGGAATGCAATGTCTTACTGACTAATACTTGACAGAGTTTTATGCTATTATTACTGTTAAAATATAATTTGAAAGATATTTTAAAAAAATAGTTTAGTTACTTTTTCGGGTAAAGTTCAGAAACACGCTATGACAAAAATACAAATAAAACTTTTTTAATGCATTAGTATATAAATTATGTAAATGCGTGTCATTTGAATTGTTCAAATCTTTTTTACAGATCTGTTCAATAAAATATAAAATTAGTGGTAATGCCGCAGTCTACGAACTTGGATGCGAACAGAAAACAGTACGTAGATCATATTGTAATAGCGGGACGATCATGATAGCAATAAAGATATTCCATTATTGTGATTATAGAAAATTTAATTTAAAAGCATTGTGTTGTCACGAATTCTGAAATAGTTGCTCTTAACACTCGTATAGAAAAATACCCAACCATCATTTACCAGAATGCTATAATATATACAATTCTGTTCAGACAAGTATCGTTTAACCTTTTAAATATAATTTTGTCATGATTATATTTTATTTGAATATTAGAATTTAGATAATATAGGTATTTATTTACTAATTTTCTACTATTACACTATACGGATTCTTGAAAATACTTTAATATCCTTGCAGAGCGTTGTATTTATTAATATGGCTATCCAGACTCCTGCATTTCCATACACTTTATTCTACAACTAAAATAGTTACTAGAATAATCCGTCAACTATGGCGTCATTAAACAAGTTCCTTCAAATATCTTGCCATGAATTGGTAATGTAATGGCATTGGTGCTCAGTTGAATCTGGTAGCTCTGACCACTACACAAATCACTACCGTTGTTTAAATGTAAAATGAAAAAGGGATGTCCTACATTTTGTCAAAATAAAATACAGTATAAAATTATGCTTCCGGCATGGTGACAAAGAGTAAATTAAAAAAATATCCTATCAAGTGTTGCCGTCCAAATTAGAATAAAAGGTTCTTCCTTCGAGGTATATTGTTTAGATAAATAGAAAAGTACTTATACGAATGTAAATATTGTAGACAAAAAGGTCACTTGGGAAAACAAGATTATTGGAGATGTCACAAAGTAAAGATGAGACGAATCTCTTATTAGTCTTGAAATTTAACATTTCGTTTCCACAGTTTGCATCAAAGATATGTTAATGATCATTAATGTTTAGCATTTACTTACGATTATATTGAAAAGAGAAGTTATGGTTGACGCCAAGTTATCCTAAAATTAAATGTAATTTAATGCAATTAGAAATACATTATTTTTTTTAAAGAAATTTAAAGGGAAGAGAGCGCAGTTATTGGTTGATTTTATCATATAGTATTGCAGCAATTTAGATCCTATGTGCAAAAACCTGTTTTCTTAATCTAACCCATGAAAAAAGTTTTTTTAATTTGAAATGTAAAACTAATTTTTAAATTATTAATAAAACTGTACGCAGCGCATATATTAGTACCAAACATTTTGATTGAAATTAACAGCACTCAATGAACTTACAAAATGTCTTGCCTAATTTGGGCTTTCATGCTTTTATAAATGTCCGTCCAAATATTAAACAATTTAAACCACTAATATTTATACTTTTAAGTGCGCATTTATTTAGAGCACTAACATCTAATCGGATGCCTCTGTATTTTTCCTTAAATGAAAAAATACTTACTAGTGCATTGTAAACAAATGTTTTAGGCTGTCGTAACCTTACATAATAGTTCTAATTAGCATGACATTATTACAGTACATATGATTAAAACACATCTCATTTATCGAAAATTCTGCAATTACCAATCATTTTTTCCAAATCCGTTAGATCGTTCCTTATCCTTTCTTTTGTTAATACACTGATATGGAACGATTGCACTTAACGATTTAATCGATCCATTTAACTTGTGTGCAGTGAAATTGATAAATTGTTTGAGATATAAATATTTTCAAAATTAAAATTTGTTTCAGTTGCAAATATAGGAATATACATTAATGTCATGTCGTTATTTATTTATCTTTTTATATAGATGTAAAATGTAATATTATATGCAATTTGCCTATTTACCTTGCAAAAACAATAAAACGAAGTACAGGTAATACGGCATTTAACCAGTTTATATCAAGCTGGGTCACATTGTTTACCCAATTTAATTGATCAGTTTAATGTGATGGTTTGTACACGTGATGGTTGTTGCGTGATGTTTTCCAACGTTGAAAATTAATACTGGGATGAATACAAAATTTAAGGACGTTGATAACAATGCGTTGAATAAAAGGACATATGACCGTTCTTTACATAAAAATCCTATTGATTTTGAAGTCTAGATATATTTCTGTAAAAAAATTAATGAACAAGATTTTGCGGAATAACATTTTTATTATTTTAATATCACTAAATATATAAAATTTGAAACATGGACGGGAAATTTATGGATTCTCATAACAAATCTGTACTACCTTATTAAATGTAGATAACCGTGCATAAGATATATGTCTCGAAACAAGCATAAATTTATTTGACCCTTCGTTGATTTAGGAAAAAAATCCTAATAGAAATATCATACATATTTATGCATTATAGCAAATTCGTGTCATGCGTACTAATTTATTAGATAATTCTAATCATTTAATCAATATGCTTTATCAAATATTATATATAAGAAATAATAATTAAATGATTGTATTTTTTTTATTTCTAGGTATTAACATGAAAAGATGTTTGTACGTTCAATTTCTATTTAAAATAGGCTTAATATAGTCATAGTCTACAGTTAATTTGGTTTGATATGTCAATCCGGTTTACGATTGAAATTAAACAAAAGCGTCCAGATTTCTTACAATTTAAATATAGCTTACATAAAGAATGTAATGTCTACCTGGTTTGGTAAAAAATAAAAAAAAGCTTTTCATTCAAAATATGTTTTTTCTACCGGAGGTCGGGGATTCCTCCGGGAACTCCGGGTTCCTCCCCAATAAAAAATGGACGCCATGATATAGCTGAAAATTGCTGAAAATGACGTTAAATAATTTTCAAAAAAAATCTTTTGAATTGATTGAGAATAAAACAGTAAATAATGATTAAAACATAAAACAAAACAATAATTGGCTATGATATTCGCCAGGTTAAGAAATTCCTGAAGCAATCTATATCAGAGATAATAATTTTATATTTGTATATTAGCCCAAGCCTCAAATTTTTTTTATTAACTATTTTAATGAATAAATACGTTCATTTTATATTGTTATAAAAAGTTAAATATTATACCAATGAAACCAAGTCCGTTCTATTTCAAAATTACTAAAATATATGTATATAAATAAACTGATCAATAAATGCATTTAATTAAATAACGGATTCTGGATTGGACTGATTGACTGTTTAACTCATACGCAGTTACAAATAAATAACGATCTTTTGTAAAGCAATGCTTAAATGGAGGGTTTCCTTTCCCTTTAAGATTGAGTATTTATTGGCCGCATGTACATTTACTTTCTGTCTGTAGCTGTCAACATATACATGTACATGCACAGTTCATTTGATTTTTGTCTACAGCTGGTCACATAAACATGTACGTGACAGTTTACTTCGTGTCTACCTAGATTGGCCGGTAGAATATTATATGACGTATTTTGTTGAAAAGATTATAATTATGACTTGTTTAATGCATATATGATTACAAGTCTTAAACTATAGCGTCTTCTTTACTCTAGGTATGCGACACCATCTTAAGAGTTTACAGGGAAACGCACAATAAGCCAGCTGGTCGTTCAGATCATGGAGATGTGGAACTTTGCGCCGCTTGTTGTAAGGGACGAAACTGTAATAAGGCTAACTGCGGTGAACTTATTAAAAGTATGTCACAACACATTAATCAATTCACGATGTCTAATTGTTACTGTATAATGAATGCGAAAACCGCAATATTATTTAGAATGTAATGATTCATGAGAACGGTTAAGTATTTTTACAACGGAATCGTGATCTTTCCCAATAAGAATATTTTTAATAGCAAAATCTTCTCAATATATCTTGAAGTAATTTAGGGCGTCTTATTTTGAAAACAATTTAATGAAATGAACATATTTAAGACGTAGAAACACTTTAACATCATTTCAATTAATGATAACGCGAACACTATACCACCGTATAAATTATTGTGTACCACAATTACTTTTAAATTTGCAAACTGATATTATCCCATTCAGTCGGGTTGAATGGATCACACTTTTTAAAAAAGAAATAGTGCAGCAAACATCACAATATTGTATTTCTGGAATGTTTCAGTAGTACATTAAATTACCTGAATTCAACTGGGTTCATATAATCTATACAAAATAAGTCTAAATATATATTAAACTATGAGGTGGTGCTCTAATTGAAAGTGAAATTAAAAAAAATGAATACATGTGTGAAAGATATATAGACACAAATGGTAATTTTGAGAATTTTTCCTACGTTTATACGTACCTTAAATGTCCTCAAGTGAAAACATTTAGAATAAGTATGATTTGGCTTTTAACGGAAAAAATCTATAATTAATGACAATGAGTGGAAATCTGACTGTTCTTTACATAACAGTCCTATTGATTTTCAAGGATATATGTTTCTGTAAAAATTAAATAAACAAGATTTTGTGGAATTACACCTTTATTATTTTAATATCCTTCAATACATGATTTAAAACATGGAGGTAAAGTTTAATAACTTTCTTGTACGCAAAATGATAAAAATATATTGAATTAAATGCCAAATTAGATATCATAACAGTCGGAGTCCTTTGGCGACAAAATGATAAAGTTTTTACAATTTTATATTCGCTATACAATATAAATATTATTTAACGATTTAACGAAACGATTTATATGCAGGAATATAGAAATACTATTTACTTAAAGCTGTATTTTTTGCAGATCAAACCTGCAACGACCCTGCCATTTGCGGACCTTAAACTGTACAATATGCTAATAAAATATAATGTAAATATATTTCGGTTTGTGCTTTTTGTCTCGCTTGCAAATATCACTGAAAGCGAGACATATGCTGTACATAAATTTCCGATAGCATCGGCATGAGCACTTGACGCATTGCGCGTTATATCGTTTTTGCTTAAGCCATAGGTACATCAGTTTTTGTCAAAGGGTAGCTTATGATAAGTACTTGTCAGTTATTAACCCGTCACATCACATTGACTTTAATTTAAAGTTCTGTAGCAACGTTTGTTTTTCAATTATGTAAGTATCTTAGTAACCATACATGGTAGAATGACGTTGTTTGGTATATACGTTGCCGGTAAATAGAGCACAACAAAATAATAGGTGTCACCTAACATTAAAATCAATTTTACGGTCATGTAGCTTTGTTGAAGTCACTTGAGATGGCCATTTACTCAGTAAAACATACGACACGGCTTGGTACAGATGTATATAAGTTGCAATTATTAATACTTGACAGACGGGTAATTGTGACAACAACAAACAAAGAGAAAGAATGAAGTAAAAGTCGTTAGATGGGAAAATGGATTCCAATTGGAGTCGATTCTGCTTTGACATCCTTTTAAAATACAAGTAAAAATAACAATACAAATATTAATAACAAAAAATCAAGTGATATTTGCAAAGATATGTAGAAATCACAATGAATTAGGCCTTTAGCAAAATGATGACGATAGATATTGATGTTGGATGAGATCGTTGCAGTCTGCGTTCATTGTTGAAAGATGAAAAAGTGAATAGTGAAAGTGTTGCATGCACAATGTATGATAGTTGACAATACATTTAGTAATAATTTTTAATATGCAAGAATATGGAAAGACTGTTTAATTTGAATATATAATAATTCTAATCTTACATTCGTTTACGTTTATAATCATTTTTGATTGGTCAAAAGGCCTTAAACCAGAAATTCCCAGATCCGTTCATACTTTGATGAACGACATTTGGGGAACTACTTTTTTGTTGCTAAACGTAAACAAATATGGCAGACATGTGTCATGTTCGCTTAATTAAGCCAGTACACTCGAATTTTGGCGATACAAATATCTTGACCGATGTATCGTTTAATCGAAAAGTTATTTAGTTGAAGCAGCTGTATATTATTATTATTATTATAGAATTATTTGTTTAAAGAAATATATACGAAAACTACTTTTACAGTACACTTCGTTTTGGAATAATTGTTCGCATTGCTGAATGTCGGGAAATAGCTGAATTCGAGTGTGGACGAAATGCGAGTGTAAAGGCATATATAACCGATACTTAAAAATTGCGTTTCTAGTTATTTCAGTTATGAATTATTTCAAATACACACAATAGCCGTAAAGGTAAATCTACCTTCTATTTTCTCTGTCAGAGCAAATCAACGAAATTATTAAGTATAGCTAGATGCATGGATTGGCCAACAACTCCATGTCTCAGCATAGCGCCATCCATTTTCACTTATAAATCAATCTACAATTCTTTTTCCTGTTTGTATTTGAGAAAGAACGTCTATAGCTAGGTGTACGCTGCGTTTGAACAGATATGATGTCACACATGACGTACATATAAACTGTGGGTAAAGTGAGGAACATTAGCACACGGAGTTCTCGAAAATATTGTTTTATGTTCTGTCTTTGCTTTAAATAATATCTTCTCGGTAAAGAATAAAATGTATCTGTTGTCAATGCCAATTATTCCCTCCAAACCGACCACGTCATCGTCTTGGTATGTATATTCCTACGCGTCACACACTTATAATGAAATTTTATATTGGGAAAAGATAGTGAATATTTAAACACAATTTTAGAAGAATTATAAGGATTAAACGCATATTTTCTGTAATTCATCGATGCATGAACTAGGTCAACTCGCTCACAAACTTATCATACACGACCTTCGGTCGTTTATTTATTTGAGAGTGAGTCGATGATTTTGAATGGCCTTGTAAAACGTTGAATAGTATTGTGCACGCTTCATAGTTACTAATATCAAGAATGGTTTGCTTCAATGGGGTTAACTCTTCTTTCAACAATTTTGCAGCTATATAAACACTATGAAACAATATATGGACTGACATTACCATACACAGTTCAAATTTGATTTGAAGAAACTTAATTTACTGCTCACGATCTGTTTATCGCTGTACAAAATTCATAACTTCATGCAAGTTACATGTATTTACAATTGTTAAAAGTACAATCCCTTTTTAGAATTGGTAAAATCTGTTATTCACTGCTTGAGGTCATGACAGAACTTGTAAAGTTTTACCTTGATTTAGAAAGACTGATATTATCTGTAGCAGTCCTTGACAGTTATCATTAATATATTTCCCTTGATTAAAAATGACTGATAATTGCTCTAACAGTCCTTGTCAGTAATTATTAGTTTTTAACTTGATAAAGAATGACTGACAATTTCTGTAGCAGTGCGTGGTTTTAAAATTTTTACATAAGGACAAGGGTCCACTGATTTTTTCAAATGATTTAACATCAACCATCATTAAATTTAAATTGTATCATAATAAAATAAACCTAAATAACTAAAATAAATTGTAATATTAAAATAATATCCTTTTTATTTTCATCAATTTTATTTCCAATCATTATCACGCACAAATGTTACTAACATTGATAAAAAAAGTAAATAAATAAAAAATAATTAAACAAGTATATTTCAAGTCGATACGGCTAAAGCAAAGAACATAAGCTCTTTTGTGACCTTCAAACCAACATTGCACTTAGGAACATGTTCATATATGTGTTGTAATATATGCGCTTAATTTAAATAAATAAAATATTTCACTGAACAGAGATATACTATTGTCTTTTGATATAAATGTCGCTATACACAAATTATTAATTAATATTTATACCATGTAGCACACTTAACAAATACAAAAACATTAACCATACATTAGTGTATAATTTTATGAACGAGACACTAATATCTCAATTTGATTAAGTTTTACCTATGTAATGTATGTTTTTTAAATGTCTATTGAGTTGGGTAAGTTTACGTACATGCATGTATACATACCTGTGAGATCGAGGATAGTGAACACACGTTTTGCATTTGGGATCAGTATATTAAGTTCCTGAAAACACAAAAGCATTTTCTTCTTGGTTAACCTATGTTAATGGGTAATTAAACAACAACTTGATGTATTTGTTTGAATTTTATCACTTGAATGATAACTCATATTTCTAATATTATTCTATCAAAATGATGAAATATGAAAGAAAGCTGTTCATCTATTGCTTGTGGTTATTGCGATTCGCAACTTAGCAATTACCGTCTCTCTAGCTTACCTATGCAACCCAGTATAGGCCACATTTTCAAACACCTTTCGTATACTTAAAATAGACAACCAATTTTATGTTTTAACAATCACTTCAATCGGATTTTCAACGATATTTGTAGTGCAGTGTAGATGGAAAGCTGGATGCATACTTTTAAATTTATAATCAATAATAAAATTTAAAAAAATGAGTTCCTTAATTAACAAAATGTGTCATTGTTTACAATCGGTATATTCCCATGGCGTTATACACGTATTTACCACATTATACAGATAAACATTTAATACATGTAGATCAGAAAGCAAAGATGATTTAATTAAAAACTAAACGTGACTTCAATATTGTAGTTTCACCACTAGTACTGCGTACAAAAACGTTTTATTTGAGTGTTTGCAACATTGCTATAACAAATGAAATTTGAATAAAATTTCTTCGTAGAAATAGTAAAAATGCGTATGTACAATGTATTTTCTCTAGATATTGCACATATACAGATTTGTAAGTTTAGTGCAGAAAAGACGACAACACAGATTGTTAATAGGTGGCTATTTAACTGAAACACTGATGGAGTTGGTATAAATATATATACATGCAGTACACTTGTAAATACATTGTCACAACTGGAACGAGAATATATGTGTTAAAAGTATCATCAACATGTTAAATATAATTGATTAGTTAATTTTAAAATACAATCAAAATAGCATCCTAACAGACCTCTACCCCTATATGGGTTAAACAAACAAAAACACAACATAAGCTTCTCGAAATTATATTTTGTTTACAGTTTGTTAAAGCGACAATTCACAACTAAAACCTCATTCGATTTAAAACAGAATGTGTTACACATATCTAGAAAATGTACAAAAGTATTGTAGAATAAATATCCTCATGTATCCAACAGGCGCACGCCTAACAATACAGCTCTTAATGATATACTTGGAGTAAATGAATTATTGTTCTAACTCGGTGATGAAACCATTGTGTTTTGGGGACTGTGTGCAGGTTCGACGCTCTGTGCCCCATGAACATTTATCATAATCACTTTCTGTAATTTATCGTAACCTTTGTTATCAATTTGCTCATTTCCTGCTATTTATTACAACCCGGTTGGTTACAAGTTAGGCACATTATGTTCACTATATTTAAGCCTCAATATGGAAATATTTTATGCACTAGGAAAAAATAGACTGTACAGTCATAATCTAAAGAAGTGATTATCAGTATCTTATCAATTATAGTACTGTAACTGCATGGAACTGTTTCAGTTCAGGACAGACACAATCAGTGAACAAGTAAAAATGGTAAATTACTAACATAAACTGTATAGATTGTGTACAGTGATTTAAAGACCGTGAACAGTAAATTCACAGAAATAATGAGTTTCTTTCACTTTGTACTTTCATGGTAATATTAGTTCTTATATTAGTTCTTATATTAGTTAATAGTGACAAGACCAACTTTCAGTGGGAAGAAAAAACCTCAAAAGCAAATTATCCGATGTGAAAAGTCGGAAGTCCTTTTCAATTAAGGTTAAAGTCGAACATTGTATTTTGTTTCAATATTGTAAAATCTTTTTGATTTTGAAGCACTAGTCCATCCATATGCAGGAATTGAGGTATTTTATGGTAATAAAGTATGGTGTAACAATCTTATGTGCTGCTTATATACTCTTTCGGCTTAGTTTAGATAACTGAAAATCCATCTTGAGATATATTTGGAAACCATTCGTTTACTGTATATAATACTCTGCCTCACTTTGTCGTTGTAGTAAATAATTGAGATACGCTGACACTCACGATACCTTATGCAATGTTTCATTTGTTTTTTTTCTACTGAACGTAATGTACTTGTATTTATTAGAGGCCTGAAGAAAACGTCGCTGCGAAATAATTGAATCATTAATCAGTACATCACGCTAAATTGAATGCAATGTTTTCTCGTCACGTAGGAGACGACATAACTTTTTGTTAGGCATAGATACCATTTGCAAGATTTTGTAGACCGTTTTGGATTATTGGATACAATCATTTAAGCATCTTATTTATGTCGTCTCCTAATATTGTTGCAGAGCGCTGTTACTGATGTGTTTTGATCAAACAAAACACACGTCAGGCATAGGAAATTCTACGACCTAATTTTTTTAATGATAATTTAATTATGATAAAACAAAATACCTTTTTTTTCCAGATTGATTGCGCAAGAACGAAGAAATACCGACAGAAGTTAGTCATGTCGGTAAATACATGTAGCATGCTGACAGACCAGGTATGTAGTATTTCCGATAAGTACTAGATTAATAAAGTTTGTCGAATGTCGCATTGTACAGCCAAGTCCCGATTAATGTAATATCTATAAAAGATCTCATCACAATAGAAAAGAAATATTATCGATTTCTTTTCATAATTTCAAGATTGTACTTACTACCCTTCCTCCCGTACTATGTAAACTTGCTGGAATACGAAATGTGACTATTACTTCCTTTAGATATATCCGTAAGATCCAATCGGTTTTGATCCAATGACGCGCTTTAACGATAAGGGTATTAATATAAAAAAAGACAATTTGTAGAGCTGTCAGTTAAGACATTAAGTGGAAGCTCAGGGTACCTTACGGTATGTATAAGATTCTTAAGTTTTTATGTTACTTGTGATCATTATTACCAGTGTAATATTTACAAGGTCAACCAAATAAAAATAAGCAATGGATTGGTAGGTACATTATGGATTACACAATTTACGTTAGATAAAGTACCCCAAGACTGTACAGAAAACATTTTGTTGGTAATGTCAGCAAAAATGAAATAAATTTAGCATTGATTTCAGAGAAGGAAGCCGGAACATAAAGGAGAGTGAACATAAATGTTCGTTAACATTATTCTATGTGAAAAGAAAAGTTTTTAAACAACATGTAGTGGCTTCACGGCGATGGGATCTTTTGTTAAATTATACCTTAAATGGGTATTGTATTCCAATGATTTGTTTTTTAATAAAGTTTTTAATATACTAGTAAATTAAAAATTTAAAAATAAGCAGGAGACCTTTTTAACGTGATGCACATAAAAGTTCGTTGGAAATACGGAAAAGTCATTTTATTGTAGTGATTGTTATTATGTATAATGGGTTCCATATTTTAAGTATACGATCGGTTTTTAAAAATGTGTGCTGTAAGTGTAGTTACCTGGGGTGCAAAGGTACGGGTTGTTGATTGTTAATGTGTTTATTGCAGTAAACACACACAATAGATGATGTGTTCTTTGAAGCGATTTTATTCAAGATTAAGTTAAAAAAATACCCTTTGGTAATAACTGTTCATTCTGAACGATGTCATACACGCAGGATGTACCTGTCTTTCGTCAAATTAATCGTAATACTTCATGCTGGGTGAGACAATGTGAACAGCTTATGATCTTCAAAAGAGAACATCTTTCGTATATATTTCATCATTTTGATAAAATAAGAAGACATTCTAGTTAATTTTCTGGATAAAAGTTATAATTTTAAAACAATTTGGATGCAAATGGGCATATTAAAGTTCTAAAAAAATTAATTAAGTTGTGGTTTAATTACCAATTAACATAGGCTGACAAAAAATGCCTTTGTTTTTTATGAAACAAGGTATCCCATTAGACAGCTTAAAATCCTATATCAAATAAACTTAAAAATGCCTCGATCATGCAAGTATAAGCACATGTAGCAGTTAATGTTTTTGTATCTGTATCTTTTGCTATAAATATTTAATCCATAATTTGAATATACATTTATTTATAACAAAAGACGACAGAATATCTGTTCAATGTTCAGTGGCCTCGGGAGCTAATTGGTTAAGGTAGTTTGTCTACTATTGATCTCGTGGTTTGTCTACTATATTTTTAATGTTCATTTTCATATAAAAGCAAGTATTATAGTTACTATAAATAAAGGTAAATATTGATGATCCCTGTTAATGACTGTAACAGTAAACATTAGTTATTCTAAATCAAGGTAAGAACTGATAATGCCTAATAATGACTGCTGCAGCGAATATCGATCATTCTAAATGAAAGTAAAATTCGACTATGATTAACATGGACTGCTACAGTGATTATCAGTCATTCTAAATCCAGGGTAAAAATTTACAAATATTGTCTTGATCTGATGCAGTGAATAACAATTCTTACCAATTCTGAAAACGTACTGTACTTAACTGTCATGAACTGTGTCAATCTGACATATTTGTATTATGCATCCTTTAAAATAAATAGACAATAGTAAATAAATATTGCAATCACATTTATAAAATTTATTAAGAAAATAGAAAAATAAATCATGGAAAAAGTATCAAGTAAGCACTAAACTACACACATTTCTTAAGAACACCACAGACTGTTACGTAATTGAAAACACCACACAAGGCCTATTATTCACAATAGATTAAACTACATTTGTTTTCGTTCTTAAATTCGTCCAGTTTTTTTTTAAATCGTCACTATCTTTGGGTTAATGTTTAATTCCACAACATGTATATTGCATTTAGGGCAATATTAGAATTTATTTTTTGTTTTTGTGCAATAAATACCATGTAAAGATCATTGTAAATATAGATATGTCTGTTAAAAATCTAACAACCAACTTATTTGTATAGAAAACTCGGAGGATTTTTTTCTAGTTAGTATAAAATGTCCCCGATAAGAAACGTTGGAAATAATAAATATTTTCCTAAATGTTTTTAAATCCTAAAGTGTAAAAGCAATAACCAGATTTAATGTACAATTTGGTAATCAAGCTAGAAAGAATCTTCGTTTTATTGGTTGTCCAGTGTTGATAGCTTAACCGCGTTGATGATTAAACAAAGTCCTCATGACGTAGTAAATTAAGTAGTGTTTGTATCTCTGAGACTTTTTTAATGCTACATATTGTCTTCCTCCTTCAGAAAGAATTCGTTAGTTGTTATATTTCCATTTAACTCTGACGCATATCTATTAAGTTCATTCTTAATTTGATTGAAAAAATGCGAACATGCAACAATCGTTTCGTTCTGTGAAAATTTATATACCATGGCTACAATCATCATTTAGGGGAACGAGATGTTTTATGATTATGTCTTTAAAATGCATTGACCCGCGCAATGTTAACTGTACTTATATCGTTAGGAGCCATATTTTATGTCGCGCTTCGGATATGTCATGGCTACACTCACTATCTGAGCGAACGAGATTTTTTATGATTATAAGTCTTTAAAATTAATATTTTTATTATTAGCTTAAACTCTACTTCAGTACTATATTGTGCCCCCATATCAGCTATTATGACCTTTGGAGGCCAAACGTTGTTTTGGTTAAGTTTATTTTTTAAAAAGCTAATAAACTTCAACAACAAAAAAAAACATCGTTTTAGCTTACTATCAAACTATCGTAAATAATAGACTGAAAGACGGAACAATGAATATTATATGAAACAATATACATTAAATTATTATTTTTGCTTATAGTTGAAATGATTGGACAGGTTCTTATAGCAGGTAAGTCGTTTTATATACACTCATTTACATTTTAGCACAACAAAATAAAAAGTAAAATAATTATTAGGAATAAAAATTGGTCATTGACTTATTTTATGTACTATTAGGCAAACACGTAAACATTTTATACGAAACATGACATTCCAATCTCATTGGCACGTGTTTCAATATTTTATAAATAATGAAAAATTGTATCACGTGGTTATTTGTATAGTCTTCTAATTTATCAAGACACTTCCTCTAACCGCAGAAGCCATTGTGTGGTCTGCTGTTGTGGTTGATATACAAAGCCAAAGTAAGTTTGATATGATTAGAGGCAAAGTTGAGAAAAAACTGAAAAAGGTCAATATTTTTTTAGTACTCTAAATTAAAACATTAAAAAACGACTTTTTTGCAGGAGTGGCTTTGGTCCTCAGTGTATATTTCGAATCATCAGTCAATGGTTAGTGTAAATTACACAAATTAATATATTTTTATTGACACATGTATTATCAATAAACATCTACAGTAATGCAGTAAATGGTCGAAACATTTTGCTGTATCAACTAAAATTGTTTCGCTTGCTACAAAACGCCGTCTGTACAATACCTCATTTCATCTCATCAAATATTTCCGTCCGATTAGTTTGGCAAAGAGAAGAAATGAAATTTATCCAGACTGAAATATACAAAATAATATTTGAAAAGATATGTTTTAACTATGGTCATTACTTTTCGTTCGCCGTCCGTCGTGCTGTAGCAAATTATTTCCAATTGTAATTTCGGTAATCAAAGCTGATTTAGCTTTAATTTTTTATATTCGTACTTAATTTATTCCGGCTTTTCTTTGAAAATACTGAAATACGTTAGCTATTTTTGCACTTTTTTATGTTATCTAGCCGAGCTTTAAGGATTGTTCTCATTTTTGCTTTCAAATTATTTATTGATATTGTCAGTTCAACACTAAACACCAATTCTCCATAAGGATCAAAGAATTTCCATATAGGGTGAGACATGACATGTCTCAGATTTTGCTGATTTTCATTTTATAAGTTGAAATTGACCATTGGATCAAAAAATAATGATTGTTTGTTATGATTTGACTTCGATTGCCATGGTAACTGTGGCAGCCATTTTGGGCCGATTACAGTTAAAAGGGCTATATTCAAATCCCAATTTTTTTTCAGGGGACAATCAATTCATATTCAATAGAATTTCTTTATTTGCATAATTCAATATCTCATTGACAATATTCAAAACAGCTACAACACTTTTAATATATGTGTGATCAGACTGAGACTATTGAACATGTCAAGAAATAGGGCATTATTCTCTATAACTTTTGGTTAAAAATATTACCATTTTTGCCACTTTTCTGACTCCATTTTCAGAAAATGCACCAAACACAAATACTCATCGTGAATATAATTACATAGATTGATGATTAATATTAAAAAAATTATTAAATCTCAATGGGGTAAGAAAAAATGTCTTTAGAAAATACCGTTAAAGTTGGTTACCATGGTAATAAAACAAAAACGGCAATTTTTCGATATTTAAATATATGTATGACCATACGTCTAATATGAGCCAAGATAACAATTGTTGTCATCATATGTACCTTAAAGGGATCTTTTCAACATAGCATGACCTTAGAAAACATTCAAGGTCACTTGTGTTGTTTTATAAGTTACTTAACATTGATGTTGCTTCGAGATTTTCAATTTTAAGTTGACCTTGACCTTGAGACAATCTACCCTGAAATGATTTCAATGTCATTTTAAGTTTATAGGATGTCTGTTAAAATAATAATTAAGGATGATTTAATTTAACCCTAAGAAATAGTAGTTTCGTGGAAATATTGAACAATACAGAAATGGCTTTTTTTTTCACAAGTTACAATGGTAACCATCTTTACCAGTGTTTTCTTAAGAAATCTTTTGTTACCCCATATTGAGATTTTTAGAAGTTTTGAATATTAATCATCAATTTATATAATTATATTCATCATGGGTATTTGTGAATGATGCATTTTCTGAAAATGGAGTCAGAAAAGTGGCAAAAATGGAAATTATTTGGTAAAAAAATTCAAGAGAAAATCCATGATTTCTTGACATATTCCATAGCCTCGTTCTGACTACACATTTATGTTTAGTCTTGAAACTGTTTTGAATAATGTCTATGAGGTATTGAATTAAGCAAATAAAATGTTATATTGAATATGCTTTGATTTTTGAATAACAAATTGGGAATTGAATATAGGATATTTCGCAGTATGAGAAATGATAACAAATTACCGCTTTGGTTACCATGGCAACCGTGGTCAATCATAACAAACTGTCATCATTTTTGTGATCCAATGGTCAATTGAACTTATGAAATGAAAATCAGCAAAATCTGAGACATGTCATGTCCCAGTTATTTTGGTGCTTGGGGATAATTGGTCGTAACATGTTGCACGAAAATATCTTAGAATGTAATGTGAAATTCGAATGTTTTTCTTGATGTAGCGTCAATTCTAATTGGATGATTGGACGACGTGAATAATTGCATGGCACCTCGGTTGATTAAGTTCTTTCAATCAGTTAATAAGATGTGTTTATTGCTGTTACATTATAATGAAGATAAGCGTAATGTATTTGAACTTTTTGCGGCATTAAATGATGATTTGATAGTCGGAAAAATGTACCGCCTCTGTTAACGCGTCGCCAGTAAACTCAATTTCCTATCATCAAATGATTGATTATTTAACATGAAATAATAGAATGTGAATTGTTTGTTGCAACAAAATGTGTATTGTTAGGTTTGGATTGCTTGTCATGTCATGGAGCTGCAAATATCAACGACTGCCTTACTCAAACGGCTTCCTGTAAAGATACCGAGGAGGTAATGCTACACTAGTAACTCTGAGAATTGATACAACAGGTCAGACTTTCAATAACAAAATGTTACAATATTGTACATTGATGGTTTTCACCTTTTACTGCTCAACATGCCATCACGATATTGCGAGAACTAATAAAAATATTTAATCAGTCCTTTATGAAAAAACCTATTTCTTTAAACATGCTTTAGCGAGTTAGAAAAAGAAACAAAAGTATCTTAATAGTGAACCAAACTTTGGTCAAAATTTGATGGATTTAATTTTTTTTGTCGCTCATTTTTAGGAATACATCAACATGCATTAAAGTTACGTAAACTAGAATTGAAAAACAAAACTTTTAAATAATTCATCTGTTCTATTGAATTAATTATAAAATTAAGTCTGTTTAGTATAACAGATGATTATAAAACATGTAAAATATTTACCTCCAGCGAAACCAAAATTGTAATTTGCAAGCATACCCGAGCATAAAGTTCGATTATTATGTTATAAAGCAAAGAAATCATTTGTCTGTTTTTACCTTTAACTTAAACATTATTGCAATATTATATGATGCTTTGCAGCAATGTTATCTCGACAAAGTTATTAATCCAGATTTGAATGCAGTGTTCAACGCAGGTTGCAGAGCAAAAATGGTAATTATAAAAATGTAATAATAGCTCATATAACTGTATCGTACCTTTCACGTTTAACCTGGTTTCTGTAACTTATTAGAAAATACAACACACATTAATAGTTTAGACACCAACACTTGTTTAAGCATGACAATTTTGCTATATATACAGCTTTTGTATTCTGGGTATTTAAGGTTATGTAGAGATTCATGGGAGGACCAAGATAACACTGTTTTTACACACATTGTTCTAGAATTAAAAGACCTAAGTTTTGAGAAAATAGTAGGACGGGAAAAATAGGTTTAGGCACAAATCGTCATTTAAGTAACTTTTTTGAGAGTCCTATAAAATGAGAAAATGATCATATCTGACTAAAAAATAAATAAAAAAATAAATTTCTGCTTTCATTGGTAAAAGCTGTCTTTTATTCTGGAATTATTATGTTTAACACCAAACAGTTTTTTGCTTTCAATATGATCAAGTGGGTATCGAAGATTAGGACTACTGAACTCATATGCCAGATTAATAACATTTGTTTTTTATCTATCCATTTAGAGATTTTTCTCCCTTATTATGGCATAATGTCAAATTATTCTTGGCTACTGTGATAGCAAATATGTCTAAAAAAGATTTAAAAACGTCAACAATTACACATTTTATATTACTTAGATGGAATCAATAAAAAAATCTTATGACTATTTACGATTGAAAAACATTATAACTGTGTAGTAATGAGATTTTTTTCTGTCTCTTGTTTTAAAAAGAATAAATCTTTGACAAAAAAGTTACATAAATCCTTGTATTGAAACAGATATATTACTAATAAACGTTTTTAACTTACAGATATGTGATTTCATATCTGGTACTAATGGTAAGAGATCAGCTTCTAAACGGGTGACTGTTGCATGTGCTCAATGCTGTAATACTGCTCCAGATTCAAACACTAACATTCCTTGTAACGGTTATTTATGCAATCAAGGTATGGAGCACATATTATTATTATTTTTTTTGTAACAAATATGTACTCGACTCTAATCTTTATTGAATTGGATTACCAGTTTTTCTAGCGAATGGGGAGGGTTTTCTTCGGGGACTCCGGTTTCCTCCCTTGATAGAAACTGGACGCCATGATATACATGAGAAATTGCTGAAAGTGGCGTTAATACAAAATTAAAAAAAACAAATATAGATAACTAGTCAAAAACAGCAAAAAGTTAATACAAATATGCACTCGATTTTATGTTCTTATAAGTTCTTATAAGTTCCTAGTTTAAAAACTGTATTTAGATGAACAATATGAAAAGGAATTTACAAGAAGTATATCATACAAATTAAGGGTATTTCGTTTTATCTTAAAAGGCTGTACAATTAAGTTTAGAACATTTTGTTTCACATAATTTTCTTATTGACAGCACCAAAGCCACCAGGAGATACATGTGCCGTCTGCGATTGCGTTAGCAGCGTTACCAGTTGTACAGAAAGTGAACAATGCCCCAGCAATGAGGTAAGATTTTTGAACATTCAAGGCTATATAATATTGGGTTAGGATTGATCTTGATATATTTTGCTTAGAGTGTAAGTAAACTAATAGTTTGAGCAAGACCATGAAATGCATTAACTATTTCTGCAAAACATATTGTATCCTGTACTCACCTTTTTATTGATAAATTCTGGGTGGTTGTGTTTGACATTTTATGCTTGGTTTACCTAAGGGGTTGAAATTTGAAAGAAAACCACAATTTTATTAGAAAACATTCTTAAGGAATTTTAAATTGAAGCGTAAAACAACATTGATGAGGTGTTCAAAATAAAGATATTGCAGCCTCGAAAATCCCCAGTCGTAAATCCTCATGCAAAATCCAAATTGTTTTCGACAATGCACTAATATTTTTTATATTTTAATGACAAAAAGTCTATTTAATCGTATTACGACTAATAAAATGTAAAATGACAGGAATAGATGGTGGTTATATAAAGAGACACGTAAATCTTTAGTCCTAATAACAAACCGGGCTTTAAAATTACAGTTACACTTGCCATTCCAGGCGTGGCATCAATAAAATGGTGCTACTCGAAAATTAAAAGACCGATAGACATCGAAGGTTCGGATATCTTTCCCAATATAACAAAGTTAAAACCTTTAAACCTATGTGGCCTTCACTATGACTAAATAGGTATTCTTTCTTCATTGTGGATTTAACTTTTGCCTAGAAGTGATAATGAGTAACTCAACGGGTGGCTAATTAGAGGCAAGCTGCTTATTAATTCAGAGCGCTGTTTGCATCCATGGTTTCTATTGGCGTTGCATTACTTACATTCCGTTTTTTGTGTTTTAGTTGTGATTTCGTGTTGTGTATGTATGTATAAATCCGGATGTGTGATAGTTCCTTGACTTATTGATTCTTTGCAATTTGTGCTGTACCATAGACATAGTTTTTAAACAGTTTTGTGTAAAGGGATTTTGGCGAAATGAATCAAAGTGTTTCATTTTGAGTATGTCAAACGTTTTAGACACTATACAAGCTATTACATGTATAAAAACTTATTAAAATATCGTAAACTAAATACCGCGGAAATATTTTAAAATTCTTACAATGCTATTATTATGTTTTATTGGTCTATCAAACCAATTATAGAAACAAATTATGACAACAATAAAAATAAGTTTTTAATGCATTTGTACCAGATATGTAAATAACGTTATTGATATTATTATTTGAATTAAAAAATGCTTTATTGCAGGTCTGTTCAGATAAAATGAAAGTTAGTGGTAATGCTATAGTCTAAGAAACTTGGATGTGAACAGAAAACGGTATGTCGATCATACTGTGATAAAGAAATGCTGATAATCGCATTTCGTTTATTCCAGTATTGTAATTATATAAAACTTAATTTAAAAGCTTTGTGGTGTTATGGCATAGCTGCTCTTATATTCATTAGCGTACAAACTATGTTGGCTGCACCAGTATTGTGCAACTACAATATATGAATACCAGAGGCCGTGTTTTCAAAACTGTCCTGCAGTTGATCTTATGACATGTCCTAACATAATTTATGACCGTCTTAGGACAGTCTTTGTACATGTCTTAGACTTCACAATGAAGTTATCAAAAGAGCATTTTTAGCAAAGATGCCATAACTCTCTCTTAAGTATTCTCATGAGAAAAGTGTGAGTGGTTTTGAAATTTAGAAAATCATCAAAATTTTAATGTGTACTGCACATAAAAAAGTAAGTCAACGTTTAATAAATTTGTATCAATACATATATAAATATTTGTTTTTTAAATACATTTAAAAAAAAATTCAAACATAAAATGTCTGTAGGTGATACAAAGCAGTTAGCCTGAAAGTACTTTATTTGTTTTGGTTTAAGTTTGATACTTGCTGTAACCATAATATTTATAAATAAAATATAACAAATAACTGGTTAAAAATTATTAAGTACAAAAAGGAGTAAAAATTTTTCTAGAAAAAATAAAGAAGCAGAAGTAGGTGCTATTTAACAAACTTTCAAATGGAATGTTGAAAATGATAAAAATATAAAAATATAAATTTAAAATTATACACATTTTAAACATCATCTTAGGACAATTATTCGGTTGCTGTCAATTTAGGATAAAAATTTAAACATGTCCATGTTTTGGTGACACGACATGGGAAATATTGATCTAATATGGTCTTAGGACGTGCCTTAGTATTAAATGGTGTTTCAATATATAATATGGATAAATCTAAAAGTATTTTATACGATAGGGGAAATATGTCCACCAATGGTAATTATTAATTTATGATTAAAATAAAAAGAAAAGGAAAGATTTAAGCCAAATTGGCTCTGAGATTAATTATAGATATAATAAAAGCAGTTCAGACAAAGTACTGTACATTTTGACCATGCATGTTTTGTGATCTTTTTTACGCCTGTGCTGTATATTAAGTATGACAACATTTTTCTAAAATAATTAAATATAATACAGATCTGAAAAATGGCCAACATTATATCCGATAGCTCCATTCCACAACCTTTACTATAACATGGCAGATTCTAATTCATTTTCAAGATTTGTTCAACTTTGAATCTTAGTCTCTTGCAGATTGCAGAACAGTGGTTTAAGATATACCGGGTTTATTGGAAAACTCGAACTCTATTTATCAATTTGTAAAAATATCAAAGACTTAAGAATCATATAAGATATGCGAAAACATTCATTTTTTAAATTTTGGTAGAAAAGATTAAAAGACACATGTCGGCGCTATAAAAAAACTTTCTAATGTTATGTTGAAAATTAAAAATTAAAAATGTAAAAATAAAAACTAAATATCAGTTCAATCGTTCTTTAGAACGATTAATAGGTTTCCACATAAAGTAATTAAAAAGACCCAACATGTACCAGAGTTAAAAGACCTTTAAATTAAACCATAAACATTATTCGTTCTTTAATGAAATTAACAAATTTAAAGGAAAAACTATAATAGATAACTGTTAAAAGAGAAAAGGTTAAATTCTAGGACACTATGACCTTGACCTCAACTACATTCTTGTTTAAATTAGATCTAGTTCGCAAAATAAATTAATCAAAGAAAAAACCATTTGGATATCTAGAAATAAAAAGGTCACAAATTGGGACATTAAGGGACTAAGTTGACCTTTATCTTCGACCTTTTGATTTTTACATATATTATTTATCTAAAGTAACATTAATAAAAAACCCACTTCATATACATAGAAAATGCAAAATTAAAAAAAAACCTTGACCTTGACATCTTTATTTGTGACTTTGACCTACCTGAAGGTCAAACATGAACAGTACAGAAGATCCGATGTCAAAATATGTTATAGTTACTGAGATAACGCTATTTACACTATATTTAATTGATCCAGAGGAGATAACTCTTTCAAAATCAAATCATTCATATTGATCTTTCAAGAAGTTAATATGCTCTACATTTTGGTAAAGATTTTTTCTGTAGCTCTTTTATGGTTCAGGAGGAGAATCGCACACACCCAAAATTTAGAATGTGACCTTGACCTTTGATGTTGAGACCTTTTGCAAGGTCAAGGTCAATGATGACCAACTGTGAAATCCAAGTCTCTATCACCTCTCGTTAATGAGTTACAACGGTACAAAATGTACTTCCAATAAATAAGGGGAAATAACTCTTATAAGGAGTCGTCAAAATCCTTTACGAGATATGTAACAAATTGTCGCAATCAGTAGCTGATCATTTTGCAACAACTTTTATTGCGACATCTTTACGGTTTCATAATTAATCTGCACACAATGTTTTTTGTGACAGGGGAAATCACTCTGTAGAGGACATGTGGTCGATGTACCGAGGTAACTGCGAAATCCTAATGTATCATACATCCATACAAAATGTCTTTACGACATGCCGCGAAACAAAATCTATAATTGGAAAAGAAACTTGGCAAAAAAAAGAATAATAATAAACAGACGAATAACAGAAAGGTTTTCCACTATGAAAGTGGAAAGCGTTAATTAAAATTATGGCCATCTTAGGACACTTATTTCGTTGTCCTAAATTTAGTATAAATATTTAGACATATTCTAAACTCCGACAGTTTTGGTGACAAGAAATCTGACAATGATTTGTCCTAAGATGGTCTTATGACATGTCTTTGTCTTAAGACATTTTCTATGACATGCTAAGAAGCAATTATTTAAATATGGTACAGAAACGGTGAACACATTAGTGCCTTATTTGCAATAATAAAAAAGGCAAGCTATTCTGCATACAATTATGTACATTCCAGAATTTCAAATTACACTTCTTAATTTCTCTTATACAGGGGTGTTACAAAAATCGATCATTATTTTAGTGGAATTGCAAGAATTGTGAATTTATATCAAGAGCAACAAAAAGCTCCAAGACTAACTAGCAGTGTCATTGCAATTTTGGCACTGCCCTATTTTTGATGAGTTATACATTCTTATTAGAGATCGCAAAAATTAGGGTACCAAAAAAAAAACCTCACACAGTTTTTTAACAAAAACGCCTAATTTTCCCCACGCGAATAAAACCACTTATACGGTATTATCAGATTAATAAATCCATGAAGCAACTTATACTCGAGTCAATAACCATATATTAGTCCAAGCCTCAAAACTTATATGGATAAACTTTTGAATGAATACACTCGTTCATTTTATATGCCTATAAACATGTAAATATTATAAAAATGACATAAAATTTATTATTTTTAAATATATAACTAAATAATATATATCCCTAAAAACTGATCGTCTGCAAAAGATGGAAGGTTTCGTTCCCTTTTAGCAATGCATATTTAGCTGTATCATGCCACACATACATACACGTTCCATTTCGCTTTGTGCATACTTAGAATAGCAGGTATAATATTAATATTTTGTTGAAAAGTATATTAACTAGTTAAGGCTTTCACTTGTTTAATTCACATACATGTAACATTACAAGTGTCATAACATCACTTCTTTACGTTTTAGATATGCTATGCCATCTTAAAAAATTACAGTTAAACGCATAAGTCAACAATTCGTCCAAATGGTCGTTCAGACCATGGGGATCTTGAAATTTGTGCCGCTTGTTGTATGGGACAAAACTGTAACAAGGCTAACTGTTGGGAACTTATCAACAGTATGTCACATATTAATCAATTGACAATTTCTAATTGTTACTGTACATTTAATTCCAAAATCACATTATTATTATTATTATGTAATGCTTAATGAGAACGATTAAGTATGTGTACATCACAATCGTCATCTTTTCCAATAAGAATACTTTTCAATATAAAAGTTTCACAATGTGTGTGCGAGTTTTTCCTCTATTTTCAGTTTATTCACTTTTAAAATGTCCTCAAGGGAAAACATTTAGAGAAATTATGATCTGTTAACGGAAACGTTCTATAATCAATAATTATAAGAGGAAATCTGACAGTTATTTTCATAAAAATAATAATAACTTTCTTTTATGCAAAATAACCAAACTATATTGAATTAAAATGTCGAATAAGATACTGCTAGGATGTATAATTCGCAATTTATATGCAGGAATATAGAAATATAATTTTATTTAATGCTATAATATTTTTTTCAGATCAAACCTGCAACGACCCTGAAGTTTGCGGACATTAAACTGTACAATTTGACAATAAAATGTTATGTAAATATATGTCGGTTTGTACTTTTAGATTCGTTTGCTACAAATATCACTGAAAGAGAGACATATGCTACATGGATTTCCGATATCATATGTTTTAGCACTGATGTTTTGCGCCTTATATCTTTGTTAGCTTAAGCCATAGGGCCATCAGTTTTTGTCTAGTGGTAGCTTATGATACTTTTCAGTTATTCCCTTGTCCCC